>PVIH01008870.1:0-87213 GCA_004025045.1 Sigmodon hispidus | reverse complement strand
AAAAAAAAAAAAAAAAAAAAAAAAAAAAAAAAAAAAAAAAAAAAAAAAAAAAAAGACACCATGTCCTCAGTGAGAGGCCTCAAGTGGTACCAAGGTGGGGCTCTAGTCCTAGCTGTCTGATCCTAAAGGTCACTACACTGGTGTGCTCCTAGCTGAGAACTATTGCCCCAGTAGATCAGGATCTCTGCCACATACCTGCGCTCTTGGCCAATACACCATGACTGCTGCCCACAGCCTGATCTCCACACAGACACCATGCGACTGAAGGCTTGTACACAAGGCTGGCGGTGGCCCACCAGGGTCAGCTTCTGCTCGGCACACACATGGGGCCTAGAAAAAAGGACAGTGACATTCAGCTTTTCAAGCACCAATGACTGGCTGGCACCAGCCATGCTTCTTCTGCACCTATACTAAGTATCCAACTGTGGGTAGATAGGCCGGCCACACAGCACAATGCCCACCTGGTATCCACTCGGGACTCCAGGACAAGGAGACTGACAAGGAATGATGGACTCAGTATCTTCTGCCAGGATCCTGTGCTATACAAGGCACTGCCTCAGTCTCTGAGAATCTTCAAGGTAGGCAAAACTGTTTGTTCCCTTTGGACAGCCCTTGTTGGGACTGAAGTTGGCCCCCAAGTCCAGGTCCCCAGATAATGTTCTTCACACACCCTTCTTCATTCCTGCCTCCCTGTATCCTCCACAGTGGTGTGTGGACATAGCCCAGGAATAGGGAGGCACACAAGTAGGAATTTAAAGAAATGAAAAATTTGGCCACAAAAGCAATCTACAGATTCAATGCAGTCCTCCATCAAAATTCCAACACAATTCTTTACAGACCTTGAAAGAACAATACTCAACTTCATACGGAAAAACAAAAAGTCCAGGAACACCAAAACAATCCTGTTCAATAAAAGATCTTCTGGAGGCATCACCATCCCTGACTTCATGCTCTACAGTAACAAAATCAGCTTGGTACTGACATAGAAATAGACTTGTGAATCAATGGAATCAAAGTGAAAAAAGATAGTATCCTCAACAAATGGTGCTGACATAACTGGATGGTAGTGTGTAGAAAAATGCAAATAGATCCATATCTATTACCCTGCACAAAATTCAAGTCAAAATGGATTAAAGACCTCAACATAAACCCAGTTACACTGAACCTGATAGAAAAAAAAAAGTGGGAAATAGCCTTGAATGCACTGGCACAGGAAACCACTTCCTAACTATGACAGGAGCACAGATACTGAGTGAAACAATTACTAAATGGGACCTCTTGAAATTGAGAAGCTTCTGTAAAGCAAAGAACACAGTCAATAAGACAAAATGACAGCCCACAGAATGGGAGAAGATCTTCACCAGACCTACACTTGACTGAGGGATGATCTCTATATAAAGAACTTAAGAAACTAGGGATCAAAAAAACCAAATGATGCAATTTTATAAATGAGCTACAGAGCTAAAAAGGAAATTCTCAACAGAAGAATCTCAAATGGTGAAAGACACTTAAAGAACTGTCCAACATCCTTAGCTATTAGGGCAATGCAAATTAAAACAACTCTAATATACCATCTAACATGGTAATGGCTAAGATCAAAAACTGATGACAGCCTATGCTGGGGGTGGAGATGTGGAGCATGGGGAACACTCTTCCATTGCTAGTGGGAATGTAAATTTGTACAGCCACTTTGGAAATCAGTATGGCGGTTTCCCAGAAAACTGGGAATCAATTTACCTAATAACCCAACAATATCCCTATTGGGCATATACCCAAAAGATGCTCAATCATACCACAAGGACATTTGCTCAATTATATTCATAGCAACATTCATAATATTTGTATGTTTTCCAGCCAGAACCTGGAAACAATCTAGATGTCCCTCAACTGAAGAATGGATTTTTTTAAACGTGGTACATGTACACAATGGAGTACTACTCAGCAGAAAAAAATGACATTCAGAGATTCTCAGGCAAACGGATGGAACAAGAAAAAAAATCATCCTAAGTGAGGCAACACAGACCCAGAAAGATGAACATGGTAGGTACTTACTCATAAGTGGATTTTAAATGTAAAGCAAAGGATAACCAGGCTACAATCCACAACCCCTGAGCTGCTAGGTAACAAAGAGGAACCTAAGAGAGACATCCAGGGATCCCCCTGAGAAGGGGAAATAGATAAGATCTCCTGAGTAAACTGGACCATAGTGAGAAGGGGGCAAGGAAAAGTGTGAGAACCTGAGGGGATGGGATGGTTGAGATAGGGGAGAGACAGTTACCTTGATAGAGGGGACCATTGTGGGGTGAAACATGGTGCTAGGGAAACACCCAACAACCTACAAAGATGACCCCAGCTAAGACTCCAAGCAATAGCGGAGAGGGAGCCTGAACTGATCTCCTCTTATAGTCAAATTGATGACCACTCAACTATCATTATAGAACCTTCATCCAGCAACTAATGGAAGCAGATATGGAGATTCACAGCTAAGCATTGGGTTGAGTTTCCAGCCCATTTGAAGAAAGGGAGAAAAGATTATATGAACGAAGGGGTCAAGGTCATGATGAGAAAACCTAGATATAGCTGACTCGAGATGTCAGAAGGTCACCAACTCTGGACTGACAGCTGGGGGCTCCTAGGACTGAGTGAGGCCATCTGAATATGGATAACAGTTGAATGTCATGGATAGTTTATGGGGCTTCTGGAAGTGGGACCATAATTTATTCCTAGCGCATGAAATGGCTCCTTGGAACTTGTTCCCTACAGAGGAACACCTTGCTCAGCCTTGATACTGGGCAGAGGAGCTTGGTCCTACCTCAGCTGGAGAGGCCAGACTGCGTTGATTCACCCTGGGAATCCTTGCCATCTTTTCTCTGAGGAATGGAGGGGGGTGAGGTGGGAGGCAGCTGGGGAATTATAGGAGGAGAAGAGGTAGGGAGAACAGTGGTGGGTATGTGAAAAACTCTTAAGTAATATATATGTAAATCTAGTCACTATCCAGCCATACCCAGGGCAGTGACTCTGGTGTCTCTGCTCTCCACTTGTCCCAGAAGCCAGCCTAGGGTAGCACAGAGTGCCAAAGGTGGGTGGCCTAAGACAGCCCTCCAGGTCCATCAAGGGGAGAAAAGTCTCCAGCCCTAAGTCAACTGGAGGACAATCTAGAGATGCTTGTCTAGATAATTGACACAAAGCTCAGGCTCACTCAAGTCTACCCATGAGGGACCAGGGAATATGAAGGCATTGGACCAAGCCTGGAAGCAGGTGAGTACCCATACGGCCCAAGGAACAAATGGGGACATTCAGCCTGCATGCCCAGGCTCTGAGCTCAATCCTAAGCACACAGGGTTATCAGTATACTCACATGGACTAGAGTCAGTTTCCAATCTGTTGGGTACTACAGAGAGCTTGGCAGTCCTCTGCACAGAGTCCCTCCCTTGTCTCAGGGGAATACAGCAAGCAGAGGCCACGCAGTCCCAGCTTAGCAGAGGTCCCTACTCCACCAGAGGATACAGATGCATCGTTGGCTTTGCCCTGACCTCTGCCTCCATCCCGTGCTCAATAAGGCACTCCTCCCCAAATGGGCTTAACAGTCTCAGTGACTGCTGGGTGCTGTCCAAAGTTCAACACTTAAGAGACCCAGACCACATCAACCAGAAGCTCTGGCCCCAGACCAGCCACCCCCAGACGGATGTTCTGACCAAGAGGCCTTTAATTTTTTTTCTTTTTCCCTGGCTCTGCTGCATGGGAAGTCGCCCACTTGGGGAAGTATATAGACCACCTGCAGACAATACAAACATAGAAAATAAATATCAGGGGCTCCCAGCCTGAAGCAAGGTTTGCACCTGTCCAGCCATGGCATTGGGTGCTCCCAGCCATGGCATCTGGGGTTTCAAGCCTGGAGCAGGATCTGCACCTGCCCAGCCATGGCATCAGAGGCTCCTACCCTGGAACAGGGTCTGTACCAGTCCTGCATGACACCAGGCCATCTATATCCTAGCTCTCCATCAGTCACAATATAGGCAAGTCGGGGTTAGCACCACAGCCATAAGCAATCCTAGGCACAGCACTGCCTTAACATGTCCTAAGACCTCCCAGTCCCACTTACTCTATACCAGTCTCCCAAACTTCTTGTCTAGGTTAGAAGCTAGCCATACCAAGTCTGGGGTGACTGCAGGGCAAAGACTCTCGGGTCCCAGAACAAAGTAGTGGGATCTGGAGTATGCTGTGGGCCCCACATATGTACTGTAACTGTGGACTCATTCTTCATGGCCAGGTGGAACCCCAGACAGGACTGAGCACTGTGAAGTCTCACGACCAGCTGGGAAAGATTTTTTGTCACCTCATAGAGACAATTCCCCAAGGAGACATATGACCACAGTGACCATGACAACCACCATGACCACAACCACCACCCTCCTCCTCTATGCTGTTACCAGGCATCTTCTAGACATCACCCCATGTGGATACCCCTTTCTCCACCTGTAAGGAGATGACAGTAATTTCCCTGAATTGTCTTAAGATTACCTGCTAACCAGACATGGTGTCTGGACCTAAGGCCCTGCTGAGCTCTTCCTGAGCTCTGCTGAGATTCTGTGCTTCTCAGATGGGTAGCTAAGAAATGGGGGACCCAGATTTCCAAGGGTCTATTGTGAGCCGAGGGTTCCAGGAAGAGAACACCAGGACAGGCTAGAGCAAGGGTTTGCACAAGAGCAGCAGTCCCCATACAGGAAAAGTCCTCCTCAGTGTTCCCTGGCCTGGATCCTAGCCTCACTGTGTGCCCACAGGAGAGTACCTTCTATAGAACCCCTGAACATATGCAACTTCCTTTGAACACACACCTGCCCCCCCACACACACAGCTTCCCTCTGGCTAGTGATAAGTGAAGCTGATTGGAAGACCAACAGAAGGTGGGGCCTGGGAGACTGAGGGTCACGGGAAACTGAGTGTCTGTGGCCACAACCACTCAGAATCCTTCCCGCTGGGTGGTAGCTGCTCCACTGTGGTAACATAGTCACCCTTACTGCATGTTCACCCTCTCACCCCTTCCCTGCTCTGGACATCTCTAAGGCCTGAGAGAGCAACAGAGCTGGTATCGGGACATCCATGATGGTAGAGAGTGCCACTGGCCCCAACCATGTGAAGATAGTCTGCAGGAAGCCACATGGACAGGAGACCAGCCCAGGGGCTTCAAAGCTCTTAGAAGGGCCCAACAGGATGGTTAATTGACATTAACAGGGGGATAGGGAGGTACATGTAGCCCCCCCTAGGAAGTACAGGCAAAGGTACGGGTGGAGGATGGGGATTCTAGAAGACCCCAGTAAACACTCAAGCTCCTCTCTGGGCCAAAGGTGTCTTTCTGCTCCCTGTAGATGCAGCAGCTTCTCACCAGGGCAAAGCCCACACAAGGTAGCCCCTAGACCAGCAGAGGGCAAGGACTTCAACCCAGCTGGAGAGCCATCTGTGGAGGCATGGAGCAGGGCTCCAGAAAGATGGCAGTCTTAGCCAGAGCTAGAGACCAGGGATGCCACCCTCTACCAAGGTGTGGAAGTGGGAGACACACTGTCTCTGTAACTAGCCTGACATTGCTTCAGGGAGATTTGTCTATACCTCCCTCATGTGGCCTCATGGCTCACCTCTGAGAGCACACTTCCCCTGGCCTGGCTACAGCAGGCACACTGCAAAGTGTGAAACTTTAGAGATGGGGCCCAGTGGCTGACTGGGCATCCTAATACTGTGAGAAGGCAGATCAAAGACCCTCAGAGGCCTCCCACCGGGCACAAGCCTGTCCACAGCAAGACCATCACAGGAGGTTCGGCAGACATGCACTTCTCCCCACCCCATCACAGGCACAGACTTCTGGGACATCTGGCCATTCACCATGTCAGCTTCCCCACACCCTGACGAGGGGCATTAGGGGCTACTCAAGAGATAAACCAGAAGAGGCCCCAGTGTGGAGAATGTGGCTGTTAAGCCCTCAGGGCCAGGAGGCCCAAAGAGCTCCTTGCAAGATGGAGCTTGAGCTTGGAGTGGCCACTACCTGCCTGGGGAGGGAGCATCATCATTATTAGCTGATTTCAAAGCCCTGCTGGGTTTCTTAGCAGAGCTGCCCAAAAAGGCTCCTGCCTGGGAGAGAGTCTGTGTCCTGAAGCTGTGTATGAACACTGTGTAGCCTCCGGGGCTTCAGTACAAACCTCTCTCTCCATCCTCAGTGCCACAGGAAACCCCTAAAAAGCCTAGCCAACCCTGCACTGCTCAGCATCTTTCCCATCTTTGACTAAAACAGGCAAACCAGGCTTCCACGAAGCTGAAGAGTTACTCAGAGGCAAAAGAACAATCAAGTAGCCAGGCTCTGCCCACTGACTGAGCACCCTCAGTCAACAGCTGCCAGAGAATCACCCGCATTGTTCCAACAGATTCGTGAGGGTCTACAGGGAACTGGGATGGAGTCAGAACTGCCCTACCCCCGAACCCCCAGAGGCCCAGGGTTTGCACACCAGCCGTAGGAGACTCAAAGACAGCAGCTTTCCTGATGTTCAGCAAAACCAGCCAAAGAGGTGTGGCAGCCGTACCAGGCCCTACCAGCCCATCAGAACTCCTCAGCAGGAAAAGGGAACGGGGCAGAGAGGGTCAGCCAGCAAGTATTTTCTAGAGTCCTGGCTGCCTTCCCAGCCCTCCTCCCCTGCTCCTGAGGGTTGAGAACTAGGAGTGAACCTGCAAAGTCACCTCTGAAAGCTGGTCCTTATGACTT
Organism: Sigmodon hispidus; assembly: GCA_004025045.1. Lineage (NCBI taxonomy): Eukaryota > Metazoa > Chordata > Mammalia > Rodentia > Cricetidae > Sigmodon > Sigmodon hispidus. The sequence continues at coordinate 80,468 of PVIH01008870.1, read as the reverse complement.
CCACTTGCTGCCGGCTCCTTCTCCAAAGCCCAGCTAGATATATCTCCACTGCTCTGGCCAAGAGAAACTGTCCCTCAGTGGCCGGGCCAGCTAGGGCCCACGTGCAGATGCCTGAGAGATGCAGTTCTGTGGAAGACAGCCAGGATTTTTGGCCAACCTGGAGCTCAGATCCACCCAAAATGGACAGTCTGAGAACAGAAGCTACTGGGATACAAGAGCCAGGAAGTGGGGGCACAAGCCCCAGGGATGCAGCCCCCACTGCAGGAAGAAGGGAAGGTGGGCTCTGGAAAACATATCAAGCAGGAAGAGACAGGCTCTCCTGCAACCCATTCTCAACTAGTTCCAACTGCTAAAGACTTCCTGGGCCCAGGTGAGCAGGACACGGGGCGCAAGCCCTTGGCTCCATTCCCAGGGAGAGCAGCAGGAGTGGACACAGCTGGGTGGAGAACCCATAAACGTCCAACAACAATTTCCACATGTAGCAAATCGAGCATGCACCCAGACCCTCACTCAGAAAGACTATGTCTGCTGCTCTTCTCACACATGAGAAGGGGCAGGCAGGCTGGCGAGCTAGGCCACCACTAACAACGCTCTGGGGCGGAAGCTCCTTTGGACAAACTCAGTTAAGAGATGTAAGCAACAGTCAGATGCAGGCTGCTTCCATTCACCGGTGAGGCCTAGACTCAGTTCAGCTCTCCTTTGTAATGGCCACGAGGGCCAAAGTAAGACCCAAGGTAGGGGTCCTGAGGACATCTGCCCCAGCAAGAAGCTTGTCCTCTCATCCCCCAGGGAGCCACGGCTCTGTCCTCAAGGCCAAGTACATGGTGCATCCATCAGTGCCAGCCCTGGAGAGGAGCAGCAAGTCCCTTCTGTGACTGAAAGGGTACTCTGGTTGGCAGAGAGAAAGCAGCAGCTCAGGCCTGAAGGGTCCCTCATCCATCTCCCATGCAGGAAAGGCCGGGTGGGGGCTGCAAGCCTCTCATCGTGCACCTCATCCACTGAGGCTCAGTTCGCACCGGTTTTCCTTTGAGGCCAACAGAGGGATCGCTTTGCAGTTTAAGAGAGACCGCTAACCGGCCTGTTGGGGAATCATCTTTCAAAATTAAATCCGTCGCCGCTGGCTCCCTGACCCCCTCTTCCTGCCCATTCCAGTACTAAATTCCTTCTCCTGAGGCCCCAGAGCGCACGTGTTTAACACACAAACCAGTTCTGGCAGCCCCCTCTGGGCACCCCCGCCCCTGCGCAGGCCCCCAGACCCCAGGAGACCAGCTTGGGGAGGAAGTGGGACCAGCCTGCTTCCTCTCCACCGCCTCCAAGCCGGTTCCCCAGCTGGACCCTGCGCCGCGGGGTCTTGGATTCCTCTTCTCTCCAAACTTGAGCATCCGCCTAAGTCTGCAGGACCCTCACTGCAGAGGCGGGAACCGGCAGGCTAGGGGGCTCTGTGGCAGCCTCGAGGGCCTCAGATCCAACCCGAGACCCCACGTCTAGACCATCCCCTCCTAGTTAAGGCAAAGAGCCCATTGTTCTGGGGCCCCAGGGACAAAGCCCCGAGCTCTGTCCGGGTCAGCGACGCTGCCGCAAGCCTCGCAACTCGCGCTACTCACATGCTCGGCTGCAGCGGGCGCGGGGGGCGCGGCGGAGCGGCTGCAAGCACAGCGGGGAGCAGCAGCAGAGCCAGGGCCACCGCGCGCCAAGCCGTTCTCGCCTCTGCCCGGACAGGCATCGTGCGCGCGGTCGCGCTCCCACTCGGTCCTCTGCTCGCCGATTCACAAGCGGTCCTTGCGGCCGCGAGACCCCGTCTTCACACACGCCATGCTATGGAGGACAGCAGGCACAGCAAGCGAGCCGCTCCAGGTGCGGGGCGTGAGGCCCTCGCAGGTGCGGATGGTGCAGCTGCCCCTAGCGCTGAGACTTAGCGCTCGGGCTCAGCAGACACTTGCCAGGAGTGATGGAGAGCGAACTCGGAGCGGGACGCCCCAGACGTCAGGCCCGCCCGCCGCACGCCCCCCGCCCCCCGCCCGGACCCCAGCCCCCTCCCGCACCGGCTCCCGCCCCCTTTCGGCCCCACCCCCAGCCCAGGCCACGCCCGTTCCGCCTTCGGCCCCGCCTAAACCGTCCCAATAGAGAGAGCCCACTTCCAGCCCCGCGCCAGCCCCTCCTCTCGCGGCTCCTGACCCAGCCCACAAGACTAAGCTCGCTTCCCTGTACCCGACGTCTAGCTTCATTTGAGCATCATCTTGGCGTTCTCTGCGCACCTCCGGCCGACAGTCCCAAGTCTGGTCCATCCAAGTGGTCAGTCCTGTCTGGTGTGAGCGTCTCATACCTCGCAAACAGGGCTCTACCATGACCCAAGACATCGGAAAGCTCATTCTTGACTCTTCTCTCCAGAAATGCTGCATCCACCTTCCCTTGGCCCCTCATTCCGCATCCCGCCTCTGTTGCCCAAAAAGCAAGAAGGAATTGGACGGGTAGGGCAGCCTCTTTGTGCCTCTGGACATCTCCTCTGGGTACTGACATTAGAGGCAACACACCACTATTTTTATTCCTAGTTCTGTGCTGAGTGCTTTGGGACGGTGGCATGGGGGTGGAGTGGGTGTGTAGGTCCCACCAGGCACCTGCAAAGGGATCTTGAAGGAGAAGCAGCTCCCTGCCCTTTAAGCCTGGTTTTGGTTTGATGTGACTTTCTCCAGGGCTAGGGCTAGACTGTCTAGCACTAGACATGCTATTTCTGAGGCCAGAACTTATGAAAGCTGAGCTGCGATAGTCCCAAAAGAGCACAGTTAGGGAACCTAATTAGCTGCAGATAGCAATGTAAAGCGATGTAAAGATCAACCCCTCCTTGTCTTTCTGGAGGGATGCCCCTGCCTCTACATGATTGGCAGGCCTAGCCTGACATCTTTTATTTTTTTTTAATTTTTATTTATTTATGTATTTATTATGCATACAGTTTTTACAGAAGAGGGCGCCAGACCTCATCATAGATGGTTGTGAGCCACCATGTGGTTTTGCTGGGAATTGAACTCAGGACCTCTGGAAGAACAGTCAGTGCTCTTAACCTCTGAGCCATCTCTCCAGCCCCGCCTGACATCTTTTAAAAACGTCTCTCCACCATTCTCTGAGGAATGAGGTAGGTGCTCTAACCTCCTCCTCCCCGGTGGCAAGTGCTTGAGGGGATCTCTGGCCAAGGGACCTGGAGGTGGAGGTACAAAGGTGTCCCACTTGTCGAGGATTTCAGACGGCTGCACACACTTTAGTAGGCGTGGGTACTGTCAGATCAGCTCAGGTGGGAAAGCACAGGATGAGAAAAGGAGCAGCAACCCCTGCTCCAGCTTACAGGACTGCAGACTGCAGACCTTAACACCAACCACACGAGCTTGCCCTCAGGGAGGGAGGGAGAGATTGTAGGACAGTTGGTCCTGGAACTAGCTACCTGATTCCCCAGACAAGACCCTAGTTTGCCCTTCGATGATCTGTTCTGGATCTTACTCTTCTGCCCAGACCCATCACTGGATTCTCCCTGGATCTCAGGAGCAGAGGTTGACCCAAGCCTTCTGGGTGACTCTAAAACACCAGCCTCCCAAGCGTCTGCACCCTCAGCCAGGGTCCTCCACTGCAGGGAAGTACATGGTTCCCCAACCCAGAAACGGCAGTGGATCCATCTGCTTGCTCCTTCTTTGCACCTCTCTCCTGGAGCTGGCTTTCACTAACAATCAGTAGGCTGTATATGTGCAGATTAGGACCCTGAAAAAGCTCACCCCCGCCTCTGCTAAACCATGCCCCAGGGCCAGGGTCTGGGGTGGATGGCTGAAAGATGACTCCGTCTCACAATTTTCTCTGCTCATCAGAGGGAAGAAGGTGGTCCTGGATTAGAAAGAGGGTCTCTAAGTGGGGCAGAGCCTGGGCTTTTAGTATCCTGAAACCCATGTGGGGAGCTTCTTGAAAAAAAAATACAAAAAGAAACAATTTTGCTAATTTTACAAAATTATATGCCCTTGTGGGCTAGAGAGATGGTTCAGGGGTTAAGAGCACTGACTGTTCTTCTGGAGGACCTGAGTTCAATTCCTGGCATCCACATGGCAGCTAACAACTGTCTGTAATTCCCTTACACAGTTATATATGCAGGCAAAACACCAATTCACATAAAATAAAGATAAATATTTTTAAAAAAGTATATGCCCTTCTGTATAAATTTCTAGGCCCCCTCAACTTGAATATTTCTCTGGATCAAAGCTTTCCTGACCTTATATTATTCTAGCCTGTTCAGGCACTAACTGCCATGTGAAGAGATGTCAAGTGGTCAGGAAGACAAGAGCCAGATGCTTCCTGGTAGAGCCCTTGTAGTTAGGCTAAGACACCTGCACACCCTTCCAGAGCAGATGTGTTCTTTCCCAGATGTTATTTAAGGTAGAAAGAATACACATGGGCAGAGTGGGGTCTGTCCACTATTCTCAGAGCCCTTGTTCCCAGTCCGGTGTAGGTACAGAGATTGACCCTGTAGCATGAAGCTCACATCGACTGGTGTGGGCTGGAGTCTGACCCCAGCCAGCCCTAAACCATCTCCTTGTCCAGGCTGGCTCTTATGAGCACGTGTGAACTTCTGATTGCCTAATGAGTGTCTAATTCCCACTCCAGCAACGATGGAGTAAAGATAGGACACTTGGAATCTGTCATTGTAAGAGTAATGAGAACCCAGGGTGTAGCTCAGTTGGTAGAGACCTTGCCTAGCATGCATTATTTTCTGGGTCCTAACCCCAGCGCTACACAAACCAGGTATGGTACCACACGCCTGCGCTGGGGAAAAGTAGAAGTGTAAGGCTGTCCTCAGCTACATGGCAAGCTTGACGCCATCCTGGGCTACATGAGACCTTACCTCAAAACAAACAAACAAAACTCCACAAAACTAGAAATCAGACTGTACGTGTGTCAACAGACTGCTGCACATGTGTGTTTCATACACTTTTATAACTCACAACAAACAAATTTTCTTTTATAGCTACTAAATTAAACTTAACACATATTCTCCAAAAATTAGCCATCATACTGGCTTTTCATGATGAAGTGACAACTTTTAGACGTAATTATTTCAGACTGTGTCCCGTGCTGGAGAGAGAGTCACAACACCCTTAATGAAGCAGCCTAGCTCTGAGTTATGTTCCCAGTGTTTCTCTCCATTGCTCAGAAACAGGTGGTACAGGAGGGAGGGGGCATGCCCCAAGGTCATTAAGGACTTGCATGATAATATCCTGTGTATAAAAATAAACAAGCATTGGCTCAGAATGGCTATGTGTTCTGTTGTTGAATCTGCTGTGTGTATTTCTCTCACGTGAAGCCAATCCCAATATCTGTTGTTAAAGAATAGCCAGCTACCCTGTCAGCTGGCTGCAACTGACCATATTCTCTCCTAGCTGAACACAAACAGCATCTGCTTCTGGGTATTTCCAATGGTTTCATCTAGAATTATTGTACTATTTTTCCTTCCTTGCTGGAACAACACAGAGCAAGAGCTGGCCACCAAGACAGTGAGAGAGCTATAGGTGAAGGCTTTACATAGCTGTATGTAGGTCCATGAAGTTTGCTATTAGCACCACGCTCTAACCAACTGAGCTAACCGGCCACTGGTGAGGTCCATGAAGTTTGTAACTCGGTTTTCCCTGAAAACAATATCAGAATTTTTTTCTTGGACTTAGTCATTGATTGGGTAGCACATGTGTCACAGTGCATGTGTGTGGGGATCAGAGGATTTGATGGAATTGGGTCTTTTCCTCTATGATGTGGCACAGTTGTCAGGCTTTTTGACAGTTACCTTCTGAGCCATCTTGCTGGCCCTGTAATGGTAATTCTTGGTCACTTTCCAAATTAATTTGGAAGTTAATCTATTCAGTTTCTGTCAAATTACATTGGAATTTAGCTGCAATTGCCTTAAATGTGTTAAGAATTTAGGGATCATCTACAGTAACTGTACTGTTGGCATGGCGCCCTCTTGTGGGCATTGAATATATTGGAGACCACAGTGCTGGCTTCAGGAGACTGACTGGTGGCCACCCAGGTCTAGCCTTTACTGAAACTAGCCACAAGTAGCTTTCCACTTTAGGGTCTTCTCAGTTCATTCATGGGGTACAGGTTGGATTTACGCATCAAAATTCTGAGCTCCTGGGGCTGGAGAGATAGATAGGTCAGTGGTTAAGAAAGCTTAACGCTCTTCCCAAGGATCTGAGTTTGATTCCCAGTACCTGCAAGGCCACTCACAAACCTCTGTAATTCCAGTTCCAGGGGATCGTACACCCTCTTCTGAGCCTCTGTGAATACCAAGCACACATGTGGTACATTAAGGCAAAACAGTAATACACACACACACACACACACACACACACACACACACACACGATTTTGTTCAAATAGGGTTTATCTGTTGCCCTAGCTGTATGTAGTTGGAAGTTTCTGTACCACCAGAAACTCTCAAATACCCAGTAGCCACTTCCCAAATAATTGACTCAGAGGGTTATTATTATAATACCTGCTGAGCCTGTAGCTCAAGCACATTACTCTCTAGCTCTTACACTTAGATTAACCCACAATTCTTATCTATGTTTAGCCATGTAGCTTGACACCTTCGCTCATTCCAACATTTTCATCTTACTTCCTCTGTATCTGGCTGGTGACTGCTTCTCTGACTTTCCCCTTCTCAGAATTCTCTTAGTCTGGTTGCCCCACCTATACTTCATGTCGTGCTACTGGCCAATCAGCATCTTATTAAACCAATACAAGTGACAAATCTTTACAGTGTACAAGAGTAACATCCCACAGTACCTGGCTATCCCAGAACTCTCTTTGTAGACCAGACTGGCCTTTAACTAAAAAAATCCACCTGCCTCTCCCTCCTGAGTGATATAACTAAAGGCTTGCACCACCACATCTGCCATTCATATATATTTATTTAACCATGAGCTTTCACAGAGTGTGTTTCACACCAAGGCCAATGTGAAATCTAGGACCACCTCCTAGGATCTTAGATTTTCCTGTCCTCAGCGTACCTATACCGTCACCATGCTTCCCACCCAGCAGTGTGCTAAACTGCCACTGAATCATAACTCTGGTTACACTCAGGGTTGGACTCTGATGGGTCCATCCTAAACAGAAAAGAGCTGTGGCTGTGGTTACAGTTTACACATCTAGAGAACAACTTCTCTCATTTTCCTAAAAAGCACTTTTTTTTAATGTCTCACTATCCTTGGCTGACCTGGAACTCTATGTGGACCAGGCTAGCCTTGAACTCACAGAGCTCTGCCTGACCCTACCGCTGCTTAAAGGTCCACAGCGTTGAGCCCTGTGGAGATAATATTTTTCATTGCTGTTGTCTCGGTCTCTGCTGGAAATAATTAAAATAGTCTTTGGCTGGAGGGAAAATAATATAGGGAGGAAGAGGACTGAAAAACCACAGTGCTAATTTCCAAAGCAAACCGCTCCCTCCTTTCCCGGAACCATGCTGGCCGCCCTGCTCTGCAGCCTGGTGCATGCATCTTACAGGAGCTGAGAGAGAGAGAGCCCTACAGACAGACACCCAAAGCATCCCAGGCAGCTCAGGGATATCAGCTGCTGAGCCAAGGACCACCATCCCAAGAAAATAAGCTGGTGTCTTGTCTGAGTTTCCATGGCTGCTACTTCTAACAGGTGAAAGGCCACAGCTGGGCACGGTGGCACCTGTCTGTGACTCCAGGACTCCCTCAAAGAGCCTGAGCCAGAAGGAGCAGGAACTTGAGGCTAGCCTGTGCAACATGATAAGACCCATCGCAAAATGAAACAAATGCTCAAGGTATCTTCATGTACTCAGATACAACATGCTGACCACAGTCACTTATTTCTGCAGATGACATCATTAGTGATAAGTAAACATTTGGCAAAATCCAGTGGCAGGGATATTCTCTAGAGACCAAAGCATACACCTGGTGCCCCACCCAAGTTTCAAACAACTCATTTAGAGGCCTGTGACTCACTGATTCTCACATCATTTCTAAAGCTCCAAATTGGCTGTGAAAGAGAAATCAAAATGAAAAGGCTCCTCTTGTATATTGACTCACAAGGGCTGTGGCCCAGTATAAAGTTGGGGGCTGTGACTGCAGCAAGGACCCAGGTTGGACCCTGTCGGTGGCCAGCTGTTGGGTCTGAGTCAGTCACTCTGTTTTTGTGCCTTCCTGACCTTGAGCATGATATGGAAACACAACATACTCTCTGGAAGCTGGCTCCTTTTCAGTAATTGAACATCCAGCCTATACAGATTCGATAAGTATATAGCTACTGTCTTAATTAGCTGTTTCTACTGCTATAATAAAAAAACAAAAACAAAAAACCCACCATGATCAAAAGCAACTTGGAAAGGAAATAGTTTATTTCTTCTTACAGTTCTCAGATCACACTCCATTACTGAGGAAAGTCAGGGCAGGAATTCAAGGAAGAAATGTGGAAATAGGAACTGAAACAGAGGACATAGAGAAACACTGCTTACTGACTTGCTTCCTGTGGCTTGCTCAGCCTTTCTTATATAACACAACCACCTGTCCTGGGTGTTAACACCCACAACGTGCTGGGCCCACCCATCAGTCAAGAAAAAGTTGCACAGGCTTGCCCATGAGACAGTCTGGTAGGGTCATTTTCTGAGGGTTTCCCCTTCTCAGATAGTAGACTCTAGCTAGTATCGATCTGATAAAACACTAGCATGGGGTTTCTGAACACTGGCATGCCCGACCCATCACCCTCACTCATCACCTTATTTTTACCCTTTACTAAGGGGAAAAATGGAGGAAGGTGCAGGGTGGCCTGTGTGCTATTAACATCACTACAAGCAAGAATGACATCCACTTACAAGACAGGTTGACGTGTTGAGGAGATGGCTCATCTGGGTTGAATAGCTTCTGTAGGGTTAAAAGTCAACACCCTCATCCCCACATCCCCCAGGGGGGCCCGATTTGGTAAAGTTATCAAGGGGTCTCAGGTTAACATCCTAGATTATGGGAATGGGTTCTACACCTAACAGCAGGGATCCTTGTCAAAGAAAAGAAGACATGAGAAGACCAGTCAAAGAGACAGCTGGAATGGTAGGGACAGTGGAGCCACCAATGCTGGAGGGGCGTCTGGATGTCCCAACCCCAGGCTTCAGGGGTATAGGGCTGTGGTAATATATTACATATTTAATAAAACCTGGAATATCAGGAGATCAACCTACAGTCAAATGTAGGTAGTGGCAGCTCCCAGAGTTCCAGGGATAACAGAGCAGTGGTAACTCACAACCATCTTGGGATCCAGAGAATCTCTGTGTGTACAAGGCCAAACAGCTGGATCTCAAAGGCACACACTAATCCCAGCAAGGGGAAAGCCCAGAGTGGTGACCTACTCCTTTAATCCCCTAACTCCAGAGACAGAGACCTTTCTGTGTTTCTGTGAGTTCAAGGCTGACTACTAAATAGTAGTAGCTCCCGCCATTAATCTTAACCTGGATGGGATACAGCTGGGTGAAGAAGGTACTTAAGGCAGGCTAGGAAAACAGCAGCAATTAGAAGGGACCAGGAATGAGGCTGAGGAAGCTGGAAGACAGCTGGGTGAGATTTGACTGTGGTGTTTCCTCTCTCTGGTATTTCAGCTGTTCCCTGATATCTGGCTCCGAGTTCTTTTAATATAACTAGAATTTGTGCTACATAGGGCTCTTCTGCAATGTACTTCTGTGGGATTAGCTGCCAGCCTAGGGTCCTTGTTCAGCAGCAGAAATCTAATGCAAACTGTACCCTGGGCACACTGTCCTGTGGAAGTCTCACTTGAGAAAGAAGATGGATGTCCACAGAGGGCCACTGGCTGCCTGCCCTGGGCTAGCTAAGGTTCCTTCTGAGGCCACTTGAGGGACATAAAGGTCTATCGGTTGATGTACCTTGCATGTACAGTCTGGTTATGTCTTAGGACTCCTGCTTGCCATGCCTGTCAGAAAGAACTAGATGGTGCCTGAGATCCTTCCAAGATCTCATCATGCAGGGCTGTATGATGAGCTGTGCGGCTGTAGCTCAGTCAGCAGAGTGCTTGCCTATCATATATAAAGACCTGGGTTCAATCCCCAGCCCTACATAAAATCTGGGATATATGAAGATTAATCTAAAAAAAGCAAACTCTACTGGCCTAGATTCTTCCCACTTCCACAAGGGAAACTCATGGAGGTTCCTTCTGAGGCCACCTGGGGAACACAGGGGACTAGTGGATGAACACACCTTACACAAGACCAGGCCTCCTCATTGGCCCAGGCGGACATTGGGGCTTTGGTTGGACCCTCTTGGACTCAGTGGGAAATGGAGCAAAATCATCCTCCTGGTGGCATGCGAGTTGTTGGAAAATTATCATGGAAACGCACCCAGGGCTGTAGTTAGGCTGGTTTCCCATAAGGCCATACTGTCTGGATCTGGCATCATTATGTCCACAGCATGTGTGTCTTAGTTGTTACGAGCTGGTTTCTCCCATGTGTTTTAATTTTTAAGTTTTTGTTTGTATGTTTGTGTGTGCACGCTACAGAGCATGTGGGAAACAATCTGCATAAGTTACTTTTCTCCTTCCACCATGTGGGACCCAGAAATGGACAGACTCAGGTCATCAAGTGTGGCAGCAAGGACCTACACCTGCTGAGTCATCTCTCCAGCCTCAGAACTGGGTTCTTTGACATACATTGTAAATGCTTTGAGTCAGTGACTAAGGACACCATGGGAAGGACCACTGCAGAGCCTGTGACAGTGAGAGAACTGCCTTCTGTGAACAGCTTCTGGTGGTGCTTCTTGAAGGGTAGATCCAAGAGACATTCCCTGTGCACAACTAAAGTGCAGCTGGCCCTGGAAGAGCCCATCCCCCTACACACACACACACAAACACACACACACACACACACACACCCCAATTCCCCAGGCCCTCCACAGATCTTGATGTATGGGAGAGAGACGATGCCATCACACACATCCCATGCAAACTGAGAACCCACCCCAGGTTTAAAGGTGAGGTTCAGTCTTGTAGTGAAGCATCCTCTAGCGTGTGAAGCCTGAGATCCATTCACAACACTTCAAAAGGAGGGGGAGGGTGGGAAACCATTGATTTTACAAAATGCTAAGTCATAGCATCATGAAATCAAGATGAGAATTCACCCTTTAAGGTTCTGAGTCTTCCACAGGAAGGTAATGGCTTCACCTAAGACTTTAAAACACCCCATGCCTGCTATGGCCTCCCCAGGAAGGCTGAGTGTGGGTAGTTGCGCCATCTGCTGACCAGTTTGGGAACAGCCTCTTAAAAGTCCCTGGGAAAGGCTACTGGGCCTCAGGGACACCCCAAGCTCTGGAGCCCCCAAACCATAGTCCCCTAGTATAGTCTTTGCCCCCTGCTCCTTGGCCTGCCCCTGACCTGTGTGCACATGTGGGGATCATCTAAATGTAATGCTCCATCACTTGCACCTGCATGAATCCACAATTACCAGATTATGTACCTTCTAAAGAAATATTCAAGTCAGTGACTGTGAACATCTTTGGAAAGAAAGTCTATGATGATAATCAAGTAAAGAAGAGGCTGTTAGGGTGTTAGGAACCCTTACAAAAGAGGAAGTGAAGACAGCTATGTAAAGACAGTCAACAGCGCAAGGCAGTCACAGGAACACACAGAGTGGCTGGCAACATCAGAACCTGGAAATGCAAAGGAAGACGTGTTAGTTGTCAGGAGCCCTCTGATGTGTTAATATCTGTAGCTGTGAATATAATTCTTTGAATAAAGGAACTGTTTTGGCTTGTGTCAAGCACCGTAGAAGTAGGCGGGGAAATTGAGGTACAGGTAGGAGGGTGGAGTCAGACAGACTTGATCCAGCCACCAAAGAAGAACGGTGTAAGGAACCCAGGTAGGTGACGGGCTGGGCCATGTGGCTAGGTAGATTAATGGAAATGGGTTGAATTAAGATGAAAGAGTTAGGGCTGGAGAGATGGCTCAGAGGTTAAGAGCAATATCTACTCTCCCAAAGGTCCTTAGTTCAATTCCCAGCAACCACATGGTAGCTCACAACCCCCTATAATGAGACCTGGTGTCCTCTGCTGGAGTGCAAGCATACATGCAAACAGAATATTCCATATATAATAAATAATTTTTTAAAAATGGAAGAGTTAGCTTGCAATGTGCCTGAGACATAGGCCAAACAGGATGAAATTAATATAAGTGTCTGAGTCATTAATGGAAGAGTTAGCTTGCAATGTGCCTGAGACATAGGCCAAACAGGATGAAATTAATATAAGTGTCTGAGTCATTTTAGGGGGGAAAAGTGGCCACGGGTAGATCTGTACCCTGGCCCAAACAGGGTCAGAAACGTCTTGTGTAACAGCCCTCCCCCCAATACACACATTGTGGTTCTGGTCGTCTGGTCTCAGGAACCTCACTGCATGCCTCTTTTGCTTCCAACAAGCAAAAGATGTTCTGGCAGCCCCATATGAGATGCAGTAGTCCTTATTCATGATGAGGATACTGGAGACTTGGTAGTAAAAGTGAGACAGATTTATTTTCACTTCTGCCAAAGCCAGGCGTCAGAGCACACAAAGGCAAACAAAGGCCAGTATGTAGATTTGTTACTCCGGGAAGCCATGTTTTCTGAAGCTCACAATCTACAGATATTCCTCCCCTTTCCCACAAGCTGGTACTGAGCCTGGCTGTCTCTCCTGCTTGTCCATCATAACGCCCTGACCCTAGAAAGCTGGAGATTTTCTTCCCCTTTTCTAATACATGGCCTTTGTCTTATAGCAGATTGTCTGGTTTTTCAACCTTAAGATGGTCTGAGGGGGCTAGGCGAGCAGGCTCCAGCTGCTTGTGCCCTGTGCTAGATGTGCAGGATGCAGAGCACCTGCTTAGTTGTGATTCTCTGAGGAGATCTAAATACCTGATACAAAAAATGGACCGTGATGCTTTACCTTACGCCTAGGATTCGTGCGTGCCACAGAACACCATTTGCTTATTATGTGCACTTACTTATTGCCTGCCCCTCCCTTGTCAGGTCTCAGCTACATGAATGCTCATCTCATTCCCATATCTGTTATCATGGCTGCTCCTACAGTGTCCCAGAGACCTCTGCACTGTGAGCCAGATTCTCTGAAGAAGCCACACTGTAAAGGTCTTGCAGGCTGACTAGCCCCCAAGACTATCGATTGACAGACTACAGGGCCAGAGCTGGAATGGCCTTAGACTGTCATTCACTCCCGAGTCTAACCTATGTCTTGGTGACTATTAGAAAAGACTTGTGAACATACTGCCTTAGTAGACCATTAGCTCCAGCAACCCAGGAAGTAAGAGTGCAGGAACACCTTACGTAGCTTTCGTCCTAAGCGTTCTTCCTCTCTGATCCAAGGGCCTGGTGGTTTCTGCCAACATGCCCACACCTGTGCCAGTGTGGCCTGTTTCTGCAGAAGGGAAAATGGTTTTAGCAAATGATCCCTCAGGGACTATTGCTGTATCCTCTGTGTGCAGCCACCATGGCCCCAAAACAAACATGGACACACACACCCTCCACGGTCCCTAATCAATATCCCCATTCTTTCCTTATTCCCTGCCATTCTACACCATCTTTAACAAGCCTCCAGCACCTCCCAGAACCCATAGGGCGGGGTCTCTGGATGCTCCTCATTCCTCTCCATTTCAAACTGCTCCTAACCTACTAGCTCTTCGCCTTGTCCCAAGCAGAGGGACCATTTTCCCTCTCAGCCAGTCTTAGCCCTTGCCTCTGTGTTGAGAGCTGAGTCATTGTGACTGTGCCTTCTGCCCCTTGTGGGAAAGTACTCTCTTAAACATAAACTATTCCTCTCTTGCCATAAGAAAATTCCCTATTTGGCTTGGCCTTGAGTTGTGGCTTGCTATCGAGAATGTGGACCTATGAGCAGTACCTACGTGGCTTATTTTGGTTTTGAAGCCCTGAGAGCTTTTAAGCTATTGAGCGGGGTCCCCCCGTAGTAGTAGCAGTAGTAGGAAAAAGTAGGAGCTTCTGAAAAATGCCCGAATAAACCATAGAAGGAAGAAGCCTGGGTCTCGTGCCTTCCTTGTAGGCAAGGTTGCGCGTGAGACCTCTGGGTCAAGATGCCCTGAGTGTTTACGTCCTCCTGTCCCTCTATCAGAAAATTCAGGGTTGATTTGCAGGTGGCCGAGCTGGACTTTGGGTTCTGCTAGCCCCTTCCCTTCCCTGCAGACTTGGCCACGGCTGGTTATCCTTAATCCCACAAGCTTGGTTCCAAAGCCCAGGGTCCTTGTCCACCCAAACACTCTTGCCCTGGCAGAACATTCTCACTCTGGCTCACTTTCTACACCTTGCTCCTAGTGTGTGACCTTGGGGAGGACACAGAGCTGCAGTCCCAGGACATCTCTACTGCACAAATTCTATTTAGTATTATAATAACCCCCGGAACCAGATATTGGGGGAAAGCTGAAATATCAGAGAGACAGGGAACAAACCACAGCCAATTCTCCTCCAGCCAACTCCTCAGGCCTAACAGGGTAGGTCCTATCTCCTCAGACTGATGGGGCTTGAAGGCAAATGCTTTCTCATCTTTTTCCCCACCCAGCTATTTCTTTCTTTTTTAGAAAATATTTATTTATTTGTTATGTATACAGTGTACAGAAGAGGGTACCAGATCTCATTATAGATGATTGTGAGCCATCATATGGTTACTGGGACTTAAACTCAAGACCTCTGGAAAAACAATCAGTGCTCTTAACCTCTGAGCCATCTCTCCAGCCCCTCCCCTCCCCCAGCTATTTCAATTCCTGGATCAACTTTCTTAGTGCTAGGATTAAAGGTGACTGCTACCACTGCTTGGCTGTTTGGCCTTGAACTCAGAGATCCAGAGGATCTCTGCCTCCCAGGTGCTGAGATTAAAAGTGTGAGTCACTACAACTTCACCCTCTTTCTTGGCTTGGCTCTGTCCTCTATATTCCACACTGTTTTTATTAGACATAACTCCACAGCCCCTCCCTAGTTCATGGTGTTGGAGAGCAGCACTCTCCACTGCAGTGCAGGCACACAGAGACAGGGCACCCAGTGCAGTGGAAGCACACAGAGGCAGGGCACCCTGTGCAGTGGAGGCACACAGAGGCAGGGCACCCACTGCAGTGGAAGCACACAGAGGCAGGGCACCCACTGCAGTGGAGGCACACAGAGGCAGGGCACCCAGTGCAGGTGGAGGCACACAGAGGCAGGGGACCCACTGCAGTGGAGGCACACAGAGGCAGGGCACCCACTGCAGTGGAAGCACACAGAGGTACCGGTGGGTAGCTTGTCTCTCCCCTGGTATCCAGGAGCCCAAGGCACAGGGACAAGGCGGAGCCACAGCACAAGCATTGATTCCATATGATCTCGATAAGGATGCCACAGCCACCCAGGTTACGGCCGGGTGACCCAAAGCACTGATTAGGGTTAGAGGACGATGGATGAAGGGATGTGTAGAGTGTAGACAATTCACAGACAGCTGCATAACTGAAAGCCCATCCTAGCATGGGTGACCACTCCCAAAGAGGGAACCCTGGAGCTTCTGAATTTTCTAGGCAGAGGAGGATAGGATAGGTGCCTCCTCTCTTCAGCAGTTCCTACTGCTTATAATAAACCTTGTGAGGGACAGAGTGTTGCCTATGGTCAGTTTCAGGGACTTTCTACGTGTTCAGAGCTTCCCTCCAGATTCCAGAGGGAACTGGGACAGCCCTGCCCATGCACAGCAGAGGACAGGTTAAGAGTGTGAAGCCTAACTACTAGCAAAGGCTAGCCAGGAGGTACATAGCAGCTGAGATGTGGATTTAACTCCCATCAACGTCTTAGTCACTATAGCTACTAGTCCTGAGAAATACTCAAGGATCAGCCTATTGAGCCTCCCACACAGGGACACGAGGCAAGAGGTCTTTAGAATCTCACTTTCGATTCTGGCCATAGGCTCCTGGGCCCTTCTCTGTTGTAATTCTGTCACAACTGTGTTCAGCAATGGAGGTGTTACAGTTCACAGAGGGTGTAAGGTAAACCAGGGTGGAGTGGGGCGTCACTCATGCTGGGGGGGTCATTTTGGTGATGCAGGGAGGGGAAACACTGAGCCAGGAATCCGTAACTGAACACAGTGTATAAGACGTAGAAGGCTTTGGGGGTAAGGAGGGACTGTGACAGGGTCAGGGAAGTCAGAAGTGACCACTTGGGTGAGGACTTAAACTGCCATGGACGCACAGCCCTTGGAGCCTGTGGGGACAGTGCAATGGAGGGAGGCATGAGGCTCAGCTGGGCTCTTAGAATGATAGCTGAGTCCAGGTCCAGCTTCTGGACAGATAGGGTACCCAGGGTCAAAAGCAGGCCAGGAAACATGTCGATTATTAAGAGTTTACATACACTATCCACTTAGAGGGAGCCATTATCCCACTGTGAATCTTCTGGATTGGATAAAGTGGGCTAAGAAGGGCTTCTCTGCTAGGGAGGAGCAGGGCCCAGGAGCATCCAATAGTGTTTTCTTCCAAATCTCTCACAGTAGGACTAGTCTGGGATGTGGTAGCTTACTTGCGCATCATGCCCAACATAAACAAATCCCTGACGTCCATCTGACCTGCACCCTAGATGTAGCCCCGAGGTAGGTATTCAACCACCATAGTGTGTATATACCCTAGAAAACCATACACCCAAGGTGCCCCTAGATGTCCATGTCCACAACTTAGGTACCAGCATCCCCAAAGTGCCCACCCAATATGCTCACATATCTGAGGTGTCCGCGCACAAAGCATGCAGCAGACCCTGAGATACCTATATCTAAGGTGCCCACACCGAAGCACCCACAATCCCCAGATGGCAACACTGCCATGCCATGCCTACACTTACACACACGCACACAGGCGCGCACACCTCCTCAGCGCGCCGTACACCTCCACGGAGCGCCACACTCGGAAGCGTACCATAACCTTGGAAAAGGTGAAGGGCACAGAGCCAAAGCGCAACACGTAGTCGGGGCGACGCCCCTCGCGCGAGCCCCGCCTTCCGCGCGAGTCAGCGGCTTCCTTTTCCTTGTCCTCAACCAGGAGCCTCCCCAACAAACTGCACCTTTCCCATCCAGTAAACAGGAAGTGGCTCCGCGCGTGGCGGCTGCTTCCGGCAGTGCGCTAGAACCAATCGCAGAATACGGCTGGGGAAAAGCCAATCACGAGGCGCGGTCGGAAGAGCCGGAGGCGGGTCTGGAGGGCGGGGTCTTCACGGTGCAGCCAATCGTGAGGTGGAGAGGGCGGGGCGCGGCCGGGGCTGACGCCGGGGCGGCGGCCGCGTCCGTGGGGCCGGCGGGTGGCGGCGCAATGCTGCAGCTTCGGGACACGGTGGACTCGGCGGGCACAAGCCCCACGGCGCTGCTGGCGGCCAGCGAGGACGCGGGCGCAGGCCGGCCAGGGGCGGACACGCCGCTGCGCCAGACACTGTGGCCGCTGAGCGTCCACGATCCTACTCGCCGCGCCCGTGTCAAGGAGTACTTCGTGTTCCGGCCCGGCACCATCGAGCAGGCGGTGGAGGAGATTCGTGCGGTTGTACGACCCGTGGAGGACGGCGAGATACAGGGGGTGTGGCTGCTGACCGAGTAAGCCTGCGCGAGTGCGCGTGGGAGCCTCGGGGCCGCGAGTGGGCGGGGGGTCTTGGTAACAGGCCCCCCTCTTTCCTCCAGGGTGGACCACTGGAACAACGAGAAGGAGCGGCTGGTGCTGGTCACCGACCAGTCACTGCTCATCTGCAAATATGACTTCATCAGCCTTCAGTGCCAGCAGGTGGTCAGGGTGGCGCTCAGTGCAGTGGACACCATCTCCTGTGGAGAATTCCAGTTTCCTCCGAAGTCGCTCAACAAGTAGGTGCAGCAGCACACTACAAGTCAGGGCCCCTGCGAACCCTGTAAGTGGTTTTGTTCCACCCTTTTGTGAGCTAAAGGCCTCATCTTGAAGGACCAGTGCAAACGGGCTTAAAATAGAAGCTAGTGACTTGAGAGCGCGTCCAGTACCTCCTTAAAAGGGATGCGGGCATAGTTAGCTACTCTGCCAGCACTAAAAACCATTTACCTGTTAAGGTATGTGGAAGCCTAGCCCACTGTTAAAACTGAGCACTTCCCACATAGGGCATTTTACTTCAGCCGGATGGGAACACAGGGTATAATATGTTCAGTCTTTTTCTGGTTGTTTTAAAGAAAAGCAGTTGACTAGTTGAACATACTAAAAATTAGATACATCTGACAACACCTAACAGCCAGTTTTTAAGAGCTGGTCAGCTTGACTAAAAGAATTATTCTGAAGCTTAAGAGGCCCACACCTGAGCCCCAGTCTGTGGAAATTTGAATAGGGAGTCCAAGAAGCCAATGGCTGCAACCTTAAACATCATTCAACAACACATTAATGAACACATCCATAATTTGGCCAGATTAAACATTAACTTCTTATACTTTGAAAGTACTGGAAGCATTGTTAGACTAACCCACAGCTTTCCCTGCCATCGCTGACACTGGCTGAAATGTTGTTTCCTGTGGTAAGAAAGGCTTTCTTCCCTTCTTCCATCAGACGAGAAGGCTTTGGAGTGCGCATTCAGTGGGACAAGCAGAGCCGCCCTTCGTTCATCAACAGATGGAACCCCTGGTCCACAAACATGCCCTACGCCACCTTCATAGAACACCCGATGGCTGGCTTAGATGAGAAGACTGCGTCTTTGTGCCATGTAAGCAGATCCAAGGCCCTTGGACCCAGCAGTGACGGGTGTGTGTATCCTAGGCTATACAGTCTAGTGTGAGCACTTGAAGTGCAGCTCCTGATAGTGAAGCTTTGGAACAGAAAGAGACCTTCATCTTGCTGTAGGATGCTCAGTCTGGATTGGGTCAGTTAGCATGGGAAAACCCTTCAGTCGTGGTGAGGCTCTGCAGGTACTGCTGGTGGTGCAGGTGGGTACTTGGGAAGTGCCAAGGAAGGCCCAAGGTTCTTGAAAATGGCAGACATGCAGCACAGAGTGCATTGCTGTCTTGTCGCTTAGTGACATCATAGTCCTCACCATCTGTGATACTGGTCACTGAACACACAGCACACCAGTGTGTACAGTACATGCTTAGTGTACCCGGTGTCACTTCAGAGCATGTGCATCTGTGTAAAGGCTCATTGCCCTTCGTGCTGGAAGCACCATGTCTGTCTCACATTGCTGAGTCTCTTGGTTGTGTCATTAGTGGCAGAGTGGTATTATCTAGAGTTTGCATGGGATGACACCTCAGAACCCTTGTTTCCCCGTGAGGTAGAGTATTGTTGTCTACCTTGAAGTTAAGCCCCATGTTTATCCTCTCTTTGAAGTTGGAAGGTTTCAAGGCTCTCCTAATTCAAGCTGTCAAGAAGGCGCAGAAGGAAAGTCCACTGCCAGGACAGGCGAATAGCGTGCTGGTACTGGAACGCCCACTCCTCATCGAGACCTACGTGGGGCTGATGTCCTTCATTAACAATGAAGCCAAGCTGGGTTACTCCATGAGCAGGGGCAAGATAGGCTTCTAGACAGCTGTGTCCCCAAGAAAACTAAGGTAGTGGAGACTCGGGGTGCCACTGTGGCTGGAGAGAATACAGGCATTGTCCCTTTAGGTATCTGATTAGAATAGTCGAGTTATATATATATATATATATCTAGTTGGACATTGGACACCTTGGCAACATGATGTATGAAGGCAGAAATACTGGCTGTCCCCACGCCACTGTGTTCCTTCTGTAACTCCACATAAATGTTTTCTCCAGTGTCCCTACTGGGCTTGTTGTTCGTGCTCTGCCCCTCCAGCATGCTAAGCAGAATGCTGCCCACTTCTGCTGTGCGGACTGTTGAATATAGGCCCAGTACAGTGACTCCAGTGCCTGCACTGCTACTACACATGCATCAACTCCCATCAAGTTTTGTATTTTGAAATTCTGCACATTTTTTAAAAGCTAAATACAATAGCAGTCAGTAGACAAGATACCAAGAAAGATAGCCTGCCTGGCAGCTCCTGTTGAAGCTGCCCTTCTGTGAATATGTTTGACCTAAAGTCACACTTTGTAAAATTAATCCAGATTGTGTTAATACAGCAATTTTCCTAGGCCCAGAAAAGGTCAGTCTCACAACAGTCCAGCCCCTTCTAGAAGTCATGGTGGTGGGTTTGTATAATCCTGTCTCTGTTTAAAAGGGACTGAGTGGTTTGGTTTAAAAAGTGCATGCTTATTAATAGACCAGCCTGCAGCCCCACTGAGCTTTGCTGAGCCTCAACACACCAGCCACACACAGCCTGCCCCATGGCTGTAGCATTTGTCAGTATAACACAGACGCTGGCCTGTCACTTAGTACCTCTGCTGCAGCTTTAAGGTAACTAGCATGAATGTGACCAGAATGCCATGGCCTGTCCAAGAGGAAAGGTAACCTCAGATGCACCTGATCTTTACCTGTGCTTTTGGTCTTGTAGTAAAGACACTGAAAACCAAACGGAGTTGCTCCTTTTGACGTTGCTGTCACAAAAACAGCTGTGCCACAGACCATCTTGAGGCCTGAGAGACTGAACCTGCTGGCTATGGAGCCTCCCTAGTTGTCCTCTTTATAAAAACTCAGATGGGCAAGTGCACAGCCCAGGTTAGAATACTGGTTTGGAAGTCCCAACATTCTAGTCTGGCATTTGCTATAGATGGAGGTATGCTGGGTAGGCAGCGCTTCCGCTCTACCAGGCAGACACCCAGGACTCCCTGCAGAATGGCCTTCTCAGGCCAGAGACCTGCCCAACTATGGTGGGACTCATCTCACATGGGGTCAGGCACAGGTGCTGGGGCCTCACAGCACTTCTGAGTACATCTTGCTGCAGTGGGGCTGGCCATGCTGGACAGTAGTTACCCTTGTTCTAAAGCACTTTGAAAACAGCTCACGGAATAGCAAAGAGTCATAAGGGAGCTAAGTGGTCCTTATTCAGGATTCTTCATCTTCCACAGACCTTGAACCTGTGACCTAAGGCCTTGAGGGAAATGACCACCCTTGTTCCATGGATTAGCAAATACCTGTTTTATATTACAACTTTATACATATTTACAGAAACAGCTCACTACAGAAACTGAGTATTTCAACCCATCTGGAGAGCCTGCACAGCTCTTGCTTGCGTTGGGACCAGCAGGGCCCGCTGCCTCAGTTTCCACTCAGGTCCTAGGCATGGCCATCTCGTTGTCCACAGACTGTGCCAACCCCCTCCTTGGTCTCCAGAAAGCAGAGACAGAAGTGATCCTTACTAAGGAGGGCCAAAGAATCTCCACTTAAATGCCAGCACAGTCCAAGTACAGGAAAGTCACCTAGAGAGACAGGTGGTCAGAGAAGGTTAGGGCAGAAAGCAGGACCAGGGAGGACAGCCTATGGATGAATGAGGAGCCAGCCTGGTGATCCCAAGACTGGGGCCAAAACCTAGAAGCCTAGGGCAGCAGGTCCTGTCAGGTGTATACACTAGGCAAGGTCCTGCAAGTCTGCTGAAAGACATGGGGGAGGGGGTACATGTCACTGCTATACATGGCAGTAGGTTTAAGCCTGTCTGCTGCCAGCCTGTGCTGAGCCACCGTGTCCCTGTCTGCTGGGATACACTCACCTTCCCCAGGTACCTGTACTGATACACAGCCTGCTGGGGACCACAGGTACACCTTGCTCCCTCCTGTACAGATGGCCAGCCTTGGCTGCTGTGGGTCCCACTGAAATGAGCGCACTGAAGACATGTGCTCTAGTACCACAAACAGCTTCAGCTTCTGAATGTCCCAGACCCAGACAGCATTAGGGACATTGTCTGCAAGAAAAACAGAGATAGGGCACTGTATCAGTGTTAGCCCTCTTATAGCAAACCCTGGCTCAAAGGGTATACTGGGTTTCTCTTTCTGGGACTAGTATCCAGAACAAATAAGGCTTTCAAAGGCCACACCCCCATCTTTTTTCCTGTGATTTTTACATCTGTAAATGTAAAAGCATGCAAACAAAACCAGACCCACAGAGGCCAGTGCTGGACCTGTTCTTGCACAGTGGGAACTTGTGCAGAAGGGAGCCAGCGATGTAGGCTGACTGTCAAGGGGCTGCTGTGCAGAATGGCCATTTCAGCAGAAAATCAAGGGAGACGGCACACAACTACTCTCCTGAGCTGTTTTCTCCACTCATTTCTACTCTTGGTACCAAAGGGTGCAGTAATCAGTTGACCCTCCTATGAGTATGACACTGACCGTTTCTTGTTGCCAAGAAGTAGCTGTCGGAGCTGAAAGCCAGCATCCCTACACCCATCCTAGGGTTCGCTCTGTCAGCTACCGGCTTCAGAGTCTGCAAGGACACTGGCCCAGAGGCGATCTCATCTGGAACACCAACAGGGAGGACAAGCTGAGGGCACTGGTTAAAGTGGGGGAGGGGCAGCAGGCAGGGAAGGGAAAACATGCCAGGAAAGTGGGACAGATTTGCAGGATGCAGTCGACGGCTGTGGTAAGAGGCCTGTGCACAAGTTCCCTAGGGGGCAATAGTTCCACTACATCTATGCCGAGGACCCCAAGAGGGGACACAACCATGCAGTCTGGAGCCCCAGTGGAAGAGCATAGGCAGGCTTAGGTCTGCTTTCTTAGCTCTCCTAGCTACTTGGACATGTGGCAGGTCTATCCATTTCCAGCACCTATGCACAAACGGCCACTCTTCCAGCTAGGAGCTGAAGCAGAGTATCAAGCGTCAGATGCTGATAACCAGCCAGCGTGAACAGTGCCTCTCAAGCTTGGCGGCCCAGCTGATGGCCCCTCACATCTTCATTCTGAGGTCTCTGCCCACTTCCTGCAGGGCAGGAAGTAGAAGGCAGGGTCCTACTCTAGAAAAGGCCACCATATATGTCCCTGTCTTTCTGCCTCCCACATCCTCAGGTCCATTCAGAGAACTGTGTCTAAAGATGCCTTGGAGGGCCAGATGGGACGAGAGCACACAGACTAAAAGGGAGTGTAGGAAGGGCCTGCTTCACAGGACAACACCTGTGAGCCCTGTGCTGTGCTGCAGGAGGACTAGGCCATCTCAAACTACCTCCCACCCAAACAGCCCTGACATTCTCATCTAAGACAGGAAGAACAAGCTTTCTCCCATGGCAGACAGCCCTCTGCTGCTTACATTTGCTCTCTGAGGTGGAGAGGGCACCAGCCATTGCGCGGGGTGGTGGGAAGGACAGGGGGCCCAGCCCCAGCTGTGGGGTCTTCTCAGCTTCCTTATACACAACCTGAAAAATAGGATGTGGCCACTAGCCAGTCTGTGACAAGAACCAGGGACTCGGGAAGGTAGCCCAACTTAAGTGCCAGACACAGCAGTTATTGGGAAGAAGCAGTGCCAATCTGACCCCTTGCAGTGAAGAACAGTCCGGCTGCCCAAGCTGTCCTTTAGAAATGGGCACTGACCACATGGCTGTCTTATGGTGAATAATCTGACAGCTATGCAGAAGTGGCATGTGTGGGTATCAGGCCAGAAGCCAGTGAGCGGCAAGCTGTGGGAGCAGCAAACAGCCAGGCCTAACAGACTTGCTGCTTGTGTGGATCTTAAAGCCCATAAGTTGGGGCTTGGCTGCCAGCCTGTGGCTCTACTGGGGGCTGCCAGTAACTAAACAGCTGTGGGGGGGGGGGCAGGTCACTGGAGGTGTGTCTTTAAAGATCGTATGGGACCTCACCTGCCCTTCCTCTCTGCTCTCTGGCCACTCTTAAGATTAGCTCTGCTCCGCCATTTGTTCCTTACCACAATGCGTTGCCTCAGAACAAGCCAAAAGTAACAAGGCAAAGGGACAATGGACTGAAGCCTTGGATAAGCCCCTCCTCCTTCATTGACCTGTCCCAGGTATTCTGTCCCTGTGACACAGAGCTGACTCACACACCACAGTCCCAGGTAGAGAAACCACAGCACACATGAACCACGGGCAAGCCTTGGCACCTGCAATCCCTGGGCTCCGTCCAAGTTCAACCACTGCCACTGGAAGAGCACCCTGGCTAAAGTTAGCCTCTACCCAGCTCCTCCTTCCTCCAGGGTTCTGGCCTGCAGCACTGGCCCTTCCTTGTCCTCCTCAGGTCTAGCACCTCAGTGGAGGGGTGATCTCTACAAAGAAAGCAGAAGTCTGTCCTTGCTGTAGACCACTGACAGAAGACAGAGCAGACTCAACACTAGGAGCTATAGAATGCCTTTCACTGTGCTGTCTTTACACTTCTTGGTTCCTGGACCTGGGCTGCCCCTACCCAAGGTCTGCACAGAACAACTCCCCTAGCCTTTCCCTGCTTGTCTGTTGAAGCCTGGAGCACAGTGCCTGGCAGTGGCAGATGCCCAGGATTCCCCAGTCCTTTCTGCAAACACCAGGGACCTGCAGAGGACAGAGCATGAACACACACAGCATCTGGGGAGGGCGAAGGCACAGTCCACAGAGGAGCCTGGACTAGACACGCTCTTGACAAAGAAGTGTGTGAGTGTGCAGGGACAGAGAAGGTCAAGAGCAGCTCACAGCACCAGAGAAACCACTGTGCTCAAGCGAAGACACATGCAGACTTACTGTTTTGGGATTATTAATGGCTGCAGGATGGCCAAACTCGGTGATCATCTTCCAGGTCACATGATTAAGGAGGCGCACCTGGGGAAAGAAGCGTGAGAATGACAGGCAGACAGCGCGTGGGGCTGCCCGTGTCCTGCAGCTCATGGAGCTGGCCTGTGCCCTGAGCCATTTCCCACCTTTCCGTCGTAGCTTCCGACGGCCAGGAACTGACTGCTGGGACTCCAAGCCACAGACTTGACGCCCAGGGACCATTCATAGGCACAGTATGCTGAGAGCAGGCGGCCGTCCAAGGAGTACAGCAGAACCTTGTACTGCGGACGAGACATTAGACACGTCATAGGTACTGGGCAGTGCTTCAGTGCGCAGCAGCTTTGCTGTACTGAAAGCACACACAGGTACCTGCAGGTCAATGCTTTTTAAAAAGAATGTACTGCTGGCCATTTGCTATACCTCCAAGCAAGTGTCCCACGCTGCCAGCACACAGCCATTCGGGGCCCATTCAATCCCTGTGAGATCCTGGGTGTCTGTGTCAAAGTGCTTCCAGATGAGAGAAAAACACAATAATTTAAAAACATTTCCTTAGATGAGTACATTTATTTTATAATCAATGCTCATGGCACATATATCGTTTTACATGTAGCAACCAACAAAATACCTATATGTTCTCCTGGTGAATGCCAACCATTCTGGGCAAGGCCCACATGCCCTCATCTGCCAGGACCCTGCTTCCCAAGTATGCCCCCTCAGACATTCCTCTAATACTTTGACACTGAAATGTATTCATGAGTCTGAAGTGTGTGGTGCATGGAGGATAATGCTCAGTGTCCCAGGTCCTGAGGCATCTTGCCCAGGGACAACTCAATAGTATTCCCCCCAGTGAGGCATTCCTTTACCCAAACAAGAGTGTTCAAAGTGCTCGTCAACTTCCAATGTGCATCGTGTATGCACCATGAGGTCTGGATCACACTTAGTGTGCACTGCTTACAGGAACACACAACCCCTGCCCTCTGGCCACAGAAACCTCATCATTCTATCTATACTAGGGACTGCAAAGGCCCCTGGGATCATCAGAACACTGGTTCTACCCTCTTTCCTGCCAGCAGGAGAGGACTACCCTACCCGGAGGAGCTGCCAGTCACTGCACACAAAGATGCTCACGTAGTCCCTGCAGTCTCTCCTCTCGGCCAAGGCCATGTATCGGCCATCCCTGGTGAAGGTTATTCCTGTGGAGACAAGGTAAAATGGAACCAGAATGTGAACAAACACCAGAGCACCACAGTGACTTTTTTAAAGTGCATGGGAAAGAGCCAATCAAGAGAAGGGTATGTCCAACGGATGTGGAACATTACAGTTCTGGTGAGCAGGACACTGTCACACAGGAACTTGCTAAGCAGTGGTCTCACCCTGCTTGCAAGTCAGGTGGGTGACTCATACACAGACTGCTTTGCAGGGACCCAGAATCAACCCAAGTACCTGGCTTTTGATGTATCACAAATGTCACAGTCTAAGTGCAGGGCCTAGCTGGTTAGCATGTTTCACAAGGAAACTAGAGGAGACACTTGTTGGTCCAAAGCCAGCTTGCTGCTGTGTGTGAATGCAGGCTCACTGTACTATGGCCTGTATATGTATGTGGGCACCTCAGGTGTCTTCTCTCCGTCCACCTTGTCTGAAACACATCTTTTATTTGCAACTGAACACCCAGAGTAACTGGCCTGCAATCTCTGGAATTCCTAGTCTTCAGCAGGAATGCTACAATTAAAGACTTGTGCCGTTGTGCCTGGCTCTTAGGTGGTCTCTGAACTCATCCTCATGTGCACACAAGCACTTTATACTCTGAGCTGGCACTGTAGTCTGTTACTGCATTTCTTTTTGGTTTTGGATTTATTATATTATTTTTAATTTGTGTATTGTGTAGGTACATGCACAGGGTAAAGGGGTGCCAGCAAAGGCCAGAAGCGTCCCAATCCCCTGGAGCTGAAGTTATAGGCAGGTGTGAGCCACCTGACAGGGTGCTGGGATCTGAATTAGAGTCCTCTGAAAGAGCAGTACATGCTCCTAACTTCTGAGCCACCTCTCCAGCCCAGCCTTTCTTATTTTTAATTTTAAACTTATCATTTCAAATTACTAAAATTAAGATGAATATTCAGAACAAACTTACTTAAAAACATTAAGCAATCTTTCCTGTACTATATCAGCATAAAAAGCCCAAGCCCAAGGTTGTTGCTTCATGAATGATAAGAACATTTCAAATAGAGGACTAGAGGACCAGCTCCATTCAGAGTACAATAACACTTAAGACTACAAAAATCAAAATGAAAGTATAATGCATTTCAGTCCAGTGTAATCTGCAAACTGCTTATGGCAACAAAGGAAACAGTAAGATGTCCAATGTGTCTTGCTTCCTCTATTGTATGTAGTTTCTGGGTTCAAGGATGGTACTGCATACCCATCCCAACATCCCATGCATTCTGCCCAGCCTTCAACCTTCTCCCAGGGGGCAGTAAGACTCAAATGGGGAGGGGCTCCTATCTCTTTTTCCCTGTTCTGGGATGCTCAAACGTGACAGGATGTGATGCCCTAACAGAAGAGCTAGTGAAATGAACTGGAGATGTCTTAAGAGTTAACAACCTACAATGCTTTTCCAAAAACCTAGACCCCTGCACCCAAGACAAGCGCTCACAACCACCCATAACTCCAATTCTAGGTGATGTAATGTGATGATGACTCCATGGCTACTAGCATACACACAGACACACACACACTGCACACACATACTGCACACACACATGCATACACACACGCTGCACACAGACACACACACACACTGCACAGACACAGACAAACAAACACTGCACACACATACACACGCACGCGCACACACTACACGAACACACTGAACACACACACACTGCACACACACACACACACACACATGCACGCATGCACGCACACGCACACACAGACACACACACAAAGACACAAAGAAGTCAGGGTCTCCCTCCCAGCAAGCCATTCCTCTTCTCTGCTACTTTCCAAAGCATCCTGTTGTCAAGGAAATGGCATGGAGGGCACCTGCTTACAGAGGCAGGGAGAAACAGCATGGAGTGAGTAGATATCCATGGGCCTGGGGGAAGGTACAACCATGGAGGCTGGCTGGGAGAGGGTATGCTGCTCTAACTACTTCTGTCTGCTCTTCATGACAGAATGGCCACCCTCCAGAACAGTCACAAAGGCTGTGTAGGAGGAGCGCTGGCACACTCACCCTGCTGACAGGCTTTGGGATACTTGATGTAAGATACAGATTTTGTGCACAGGGACCAGACGGTAATTCGAAGCTGCCAGGGAGAATGGGAGAGAAAGGAATTAGGATGCTGTAGAAAGACTCTTGAAGCTGAAAAAGATAAGGATGGATGAACACTGCACACTCACCCAAGTTTAATTTAGCATCCTGCATAAAGCAACTGTGAGAACCCTGACTGGCCCTAGGGGTGAGAGATGAAAACTGACACCACTGAGGAGATAGATGCTCAGGGGAAAGCCTTGCTGCTCAAGCAAGGAGTGGAGTTTGGAAACTTAGATTCTCCAAATGCCAGGTGGGTACAGTGGCCTGTCTAAAATCCCAGCCTGGGGGACAGAGACAGGCAAGCTGGCTAGCTTAACCAGCAGAACTGAAGAGCTCTGAGTCAAATGAGGCAGAGAGTAACTGAGGAGGACTAGAGATCAACGTGAGCTCGAACACACAGGAGTACACATATCCAATTTAAAAAAATTCTCCCTTCAGTGCTCCTAGACTAGTAGCCATTTCAAATCCTGATGCAAACCCTCGGAAATCTGAACACCTCCACATGCACTAGGCAAGCAGGACCCTCTGTCACTAGAGGAGATACAAGGAAAAGACCAAAGCCCCAGGGACCCCACAACTCAGATGCCAGCAGGAGAATGACAGCTAAGGATGCTCTAGCAAGCCTTTCCTTAGAAGGAAGGAGAAGAGTAGCTAAGCCTGCCAAGAGGCATATTTAATAATGTGTAAACTGCTGTAAACACATAGCATCATATGCACTGCAGACCCCAAGACCCTCCAAGAAAGGGAGAAAATGGCTTTGTGTGATGCAGCCAAAGATGCCCTCTGGAGCCAGCGGCTCTCAAGGCTGGTGGTGTTCTGTGAGGTGGGTAGGTGAGTGTCTTCCAGTGCTCAGGCACCAGCCCAATGCAACCCTGCTCTTGTCTCACCAAAGGCAGAGTCTCATTTTGCTGCACCCTCACATGGATATCCTGCCTCGAGAACAGTAACCAATGTTCTAATAGTCCTGAGCAGAAATGTATATGACTCTTGGTTATGTGTCCACTCTACTAACAGACAGGTGCCTATAGGGTCACCTCCAGGCCAAGCATAGCTGGTGGTAACTAAAGTCTGTGGGACTTTTTAAAAGCTAGGAATAAGGTAGGATGTAGTGACACAAAGCTTTAATCCCAGTAGTCAAGAAGCATAGGCAGGCAGATCCCTGAGAGGTTCAGATCCAGGACTACACAGTGAGACCCTATCCTAAAATATAATAATGTCAGCAAAGGCAATCTATACACTTTACTCTGTTCAACTGTTCCTTTTCATTTCAGTGTGTGTCTAACTGAACAACAGAGTTACAATTTTTTAAATGTTTCATAAACTTTAGAGACGGTAACTTTTTCTCTGGGCCATTAACCTCTCAAATCTGGAGGTTACACTTTGGATCTGTACAACTCTAAGCATGAGGACTGCTGACCAAAGCTGTTTAGAAAACTCTCAAATGATCCTCTAAAAAGCCCAGACCACAAGTCCCTTTAAGATGTTAGCATAAGAAGTGCAGAAGACTCAGGCTTCTCTTTGTTTACATTTATTTCAGGGCTCTCCTTCCAGCATTCACAGGCTTGAACTCAGGTGGTCAGGCTTGGTGGCAAGAGCCTTTAGCCACTGAGCCATCTTGCCAACCCCTTTTAATGTTCTATTTTTCTTTAAAATTTAAATTTAAAATAGGACTTAGAAGGGTTTGGAGAGATAGATGGCTTAGTGGTTCTTGACTGCTCTTCCAGAGGTCCTGAGTTCAATTCCCAGCAACAACCACATGGTGGCTCACAACCATCTGAATGGGGTCAAGATTTCTCCTTCTGGTGTGCATCAAGACAAAGCACTCATACACATAAAATGCATGAATAACTAAGTCTTTTTTTTTTTTTTAAAAAAAAAAAGACATCATTTAAAAAATAGGATTTAAAAATTATACTGTTTATAAACTCTGACCTGCATATTTCTTCAGAACCCAGACTTTCACTCACATTCCATGTTATTTTACACACACAGAACAAGATGGGCCACACTTGACCAGCTTACATGGAATTCGGTTGTATTCAGAATGTGGCGGCCATCTGGACTCCAACAGGAAGCCACTAGCCCTGCAGAGCCCTCGTCGATTTTGCAGTGCCATTCTGGCTGCTCCAGGGACCAGACCTGGATAAGTAAAAGAAACACAAGATTACAAACCAGCTGCACCACCCAGCAAGCCTCTGTGCGGAGAAGACAGTACCTTGTTACCTCAGGATCTGCCCACATCTCCACTCCATCACTTAGTCTTTGTGAATAATGAAACACTGCCCTCTAGCCCTTCCTGACACACCCTGTCCATGGTGCTCCAATGCTGTTGACAAATGCCTCCTAGTCTAGAAAAAGTAGTCAGAAGGTCCGGACCCACAGTCTCACAGCAGGTTAGTCCCAAATAATCACACAAAGTTTTTATATTAAGTCCAAACTGTTTGCCAGTAGCTCAGGCATATTACTTGCTAACTCGTACTCTTTTTTTTTTTTTCCTTAAACTTTATTTTATTTATTTATTTATTTGCCTTGGTGTTTGCCTGGAACTGGAACTACAGACAGTTGTTAGCTGCCATGTGGGTGCTGGGAATCGAACCCGGGTCCTCTGGAAGAGCAGACGGTGCTCTTAACCGCTGAGCCATCTCTCCAGCCCCGCTAACTCGTACTCTTAAACCAACCCAGGATTCTTAATCAGTGTTTAGCCTCGTGGCTTGTTAGCTTTTTTCTCACTGCAGCATTCTCATCTTCCTCCCTCTGAGTATGGCTGGCATTTCCTGCTCTGCTCTTCTGATTCCCAGAATTCTCCTAATCTGGTTTCCCCACCTCTACTTCCTGTCTAGCTTCTGGCCAATCTGTAGTTTATTAAATCAATATTTACAGTGACAAATATTCACAGTGTACAAGAGCATAGTCCCGCAGCACTCAAGGATTAACAACATTTTAGTGTTTTGTTTTCATATTAAAAGTATTGGATTAAACTATTAGAAAGCATTACACAAAGAAAGAAGCTTTACAGTTTCATTGCATTTGTTTTTCAAGCCTGAAAGGAGGATACAAACAAACAAACAAAACCCTACTCTTTCCTAGTTACAACCCTAATTGTAACTCTGTTACGGTAACAGCACCAGGCTAATTACACATCCAAGTGCAGGCACACATGAGACATACTTCCATAAGACTTACCCATGTGTGGCATGTGCCTGCCTACACACACCCCAGCTATAAGTAGCACACACCTGCAGAGGGCCCATAGATATAGAGCAGCCATCTGTATCAGCTCCACTGACACATGGCACATACCTGCACAAGCCCTCGTCGGTACATGGCACACAGGATGAAGAGGGAGTCTGCCGACCACTCTATGTGCTGGATTTGGTCCAGGCAGGTATACAACTGAAGAATCTGAAGGGTCTTCACATCCCGGACCACTAACCGGTACTGGACACAGGAAGCCTAAAAATGAAGCAGAAAGCACTTGATAGCTAGCGTCTACTCTACAGGAGGAGCGCTCAGAACAACAGTGTCCCCTTGCCTCAGTGGCTATCTCCTTCTCTCCTGTCTGACACGTTTCAGAGCTATTTCGTTTCACATGGACCAGTAAATAAAAGAGCTCATTCCAAAATCAGTCAGAAGTTGGCGCATACAAGATTTAAAATTTTTACCACCCTACTTTCATCACTACACAGTGTACATCTGTCAAATTATCAACTGAAACCCCCAGATTTGTGCAAGTAATTTTTTGTTAAATTAGATTACCAGATACTATGGTGTGCATGCCTGTAATCCCAGCACTGGGGAGGAAGAGACAGGCAAATTCCTTAGTTTGAGTCCACCTTGGTCTGCAAAGTGAATTCTAGGTCAGCCAGAGCTACACAGAGAGACTCTATTCCAAGCCCCCACCGCTAGGGGGGGGTCTGCTTGGGAGTGACAGTGGACACCTGTTACCACAGCCTAGCATATTATATACTATAGTCTCAAAGCCAAGAACTAGCACTTGCCTCAAAAGCAATTTGGAGCCCCAGAAGTCACATAAAACTGGGTGCACTTGTTTGTAATCCCAGTGTTCCTGTGGTCAGAGGGGAGGTAGAGACGGGAGTTTGTGGGCCAGCTAGCCTGGTGCATGCAGTGGAGAACAGAAACCTTGATTCAAACAAGGTGTAAACCAAGCAACAAAATGAGGTTGTCCTCTGTCTGCTGTGGCAAGCGTGCACAGTTGGACACTAACACACAGACATAAGCACATGTGGTGCACTTGCAGATTAAAGAAAAATTTTCAAGGAAGCTTGATTAGTCTGTGGAAAAAAAGAGAGCATGAGGGCCAAGTGCAGATTAGAACCTGTCACAGGATTTATGTCTTCTATTATAACTTTGTGAGCTATGAATTACAAAGTTACCAGTTACAATGAATTCCTTATAGACCAATGGAAACAGGGACGCTGGACACACCAGCCTGCTCTGTCCAGTATGGCAAGATTCCCAAGAAACAATTCTAAAGAGTTCCATAGCATTTTCATGAGTGGGCAATCCCAAACACAAATATCAGATAACCAAATGAAACCTCTTTGCTAGTCACTAGAACTTTCAAACAGTGTAACAACCCTAATCTGTGGAGACATTTGGAAAAAGGTCAAATGTATGGAGGTAGGAATGTATGTGTGGTTAATTCTCCCACTTTCCGTGGGTTCCAGAACTCAAGTTACCAGGCTTGCACAGCAGTATCTTTACATGTTAGCACCATCTCTACCCCAATACTTCCTCCTTTCTTTTTTTTTTTTTAAACTTTATTTATTTATCTTGGTGTTTGCCTGGAACTGGAACTACAGACAGTTTTTAGCTGCCATGTGGGTGCCGGGAATAGAACCCGGGTCCTCTGGAAGAGCAGACGGTGCTCTTAACCGCTGAGCCATCTCTCCAGCCCCCAACTTCCTCCTTTCTTAAAATGATACATAAGGAAGGTAAACAGTGTCTCAAAGGCTTGGATAAATACAGCAAGAGTGTGGAGTAAGAACCAAGATGGCCAGGCAGAGGTAGTGCCCACCTTTAACTTTTAACCCTAGTACTAAAGAGGCAGAAGAGGGTGGATCTCTAGTTTGAGGCCAACCTCTTCTACAGAGTAAGTTCCAGGGAAGCAGGGGATGCAGATAGAAACCTTGTCTTGAAAATTAGTAATTTTTAATAAGGCACCTGTCAGCTAAAAGAAGATAGGTGAATAAAAGGAAGCTCATTAAAAAATATAATTTGGGGGCTGGAGAGATGGCTCAGTGGTTAAGAGCACTGACTGTTCTTCCAGAGGACCCGGGTTCGATTCCCAGCATCCACATGGCAGCTAACAACTGCCTGTAATTCCAAGATCTGACACCCTTACACAGTTATACGTGCAGGCAAAACACCAATTCACATAAAATAAAAATAAATATCTAAAATATATAATTTTGTATTTGGGAAGGGTCATATCCTAACTATGGCTTCTGTGGAGGTTAGAGGACTGATGTTCTTCCCTTTCATTATGTGGGTCCTAGAGACAGGACTCAGGTCACCAGGCTTAGTGGCAGGTACCTTTACTGGCCAACCTACCCCACTGGCCCAAAACCATAGTCTTTATAAGATATAAGAGTTTTCTCCTCCCCTACTGTCAAATGTCTGACTTGAGAGAGTGCACAGTGGTCATACTGGTGTATTTTGAACACTATTTTGTCACCCAGTGAATGGACAGCTAACATCCAACACCGGGACTGAAAGTTAGTTACTTAGATAATCTGTGTGTGATGGAGGAGAGGAGAGGTAGGGAGGACCACAAAGCGGGGCACAACTTAACCAGCTCACAAGCGAGAAAACATACACTGTGCTATTTGTGACAAAATAACAATGAGCTGGCATCACCTTACCCAACTTTGATAAAGGGAAACTGGAGCAGAGAGGCTGGCATCCACCCAACTCGGGCCACCTGCTCCAGGTCCTCCTCCCCTACCCTGACCACCTGCCAGAGTATCAGCCTACTCCCAATTCCATCCCTGACCTCCACGCCCGCCTTCCTTACCCTGGCCACCTGCCAGGATCCCCCTATCCCGGCCTGGGTCCCTTCTCCTGCTTCAGGTTCTTTTTCCCTACCCGGACCATCTACCTAGGTCTACCCTGACTGGCCCCAAACTCCTCCGCTTGGTCCCCTTCTACGTCTGGCTCGAGTCCCCCTGACGACCCCCTCGTCCCGCTCGGGCCCCCTTCCCGCCCCCCTTCGACCCGCTCTGGTCCCCTGAAAAGGTCGCGTGCCCATGCACAAGTTCTGCTCCGCGCACCGCGGCTCACCAGGTACTTGCCGTCGGGTGAGAACCTGCAAAGCA
This sequence comes from Sigmodon hispidus, assembly GCA_004025045.1. Lineage (NCBI taxonomy): Eukaryota > Metazoa > Chordata > Mammalia > Rodentia > Cricetidae > Sigmodon > Sigmodon hispidus. The sequence goes on along the minus strand of PVIH01008870.1, from coordinate 46,236 downwards.
GGCCTGAGAGCTTGAACGACTCCGAAAAGTTCATGGCCATGGCCAGCCAAGGCCAGCACGGCTCTAAAGCGCCGCCCGCAACCGCCGCGGGACGCGGCCGGAAGTACAGAGGCGGAAGTGAGCTGCAGCCAATGGGAGCCTTGAGCGGCCGTGCGGCATTGTGGGGCGTGGAGTCCAAGCTCGTGTCTTAAAGGCGCCTAGCGCCTTTGCGGATCTCCAGGCAAGCCGCAAATTCAGACTTCAGATAAGTCACAATGTAAATATGTTCCCAGATGTTACATGGGACATGCTTAGACTAAAAAAACTCTCTTATATGGAATTCAGGTTTAACTAGACTTGTAAACTTACATTTATTTTCATGTAAATACATATTTAAGTATACAATCATGCGCAGATACACCTATATAGTATGTAACGAGGTTTCTGTTACAGGGGCTAGGGGCGCGGCTCAAATGGCAGAGTGCTTGCTTACTTACAGTATATATGAAACTGGTTTCTGTCCCCAGCCCTGCATAAACCAGGCACAACGGTGCACACATTTAATCCCAGACCTAAACGCAGAGGCAGAGGCAGTTCAAGGTCATTTTCCATTAACTATAAAGTTTGAGGTTATCTTGGGATACTTGAGACCCTTTCTCAAACAAAACAAAGCATAGCATCTATTACAATTTATTTTCTTTGTAATGTGTAAATATAAATATAGGTTTGCTTTGAGATTTTGTTGAAATCGACCACCTGCAGTCTAACTTCGTGATGCTCAGGTGCTTCACAAGTCTAGGGTGAAACGAAATCGTAGGCACGTGGATCAGCTTACCTTCCTGGATGTACTGGATTAGACGCTCTTGGTTCACCTGAGATGGCAGCCCCCCTAGGCATCTGCGGGATAGAGCACCAAGTGGGCTACAGACCCAGCTCACTCCCCCAAAGTGCCCTGTTCCTTACTCTGCATCCCAAGTCCTCTGCCCCACAGGGCTTTCCATTCCGGCTCATTCAGAAGGTCGGTTTTCCTGTCTGTACCCAGCGACTCGAAGGATCACTTTATTTAACAGCCACTGCCATCGGCGCTGGGTCTCAAATTCTAAAAGCTGAACAGGACTTGATATTGTTTGGTCCAGCTCATAGCTCCGAACGCCTTCCTCACGGATACATCTAACTTCCAAGAATGAATGATTAAGGGTACTTGCATTGTCAGGAGTGTGTGGAGTGCTAGCTTTTTCTGTTCCCACCCAGTCCCAAACTCTTGCTTTCTATTCATTCATCTTTGTCCGCACTCTGCACCTAAGCAGTCAGCCTGGTTCATGGTCAGACTTTGGCGTGAGAGGGGGAATCCGGTCTGAACCAGCTCACCTCTCTTGAAATGCCACTGACGACACCAACGCGACTCCGAGGGGTGTGGGAGCATCTCAGGCAAGGACCATCCTGAGGAGCCACTAAGGGGTCCCATAACCATGCAGTGCGGGGCACCCCTGGCGCCCAAAGCTGACCCCAAATTCGTTCTGTGTGTCAGGTCTTTCCAAAGACCTGAGTGCTGAGATGAGGGAAGTGAGGCAGACCACTCACTTGTCCAGCCGGGAGATCGCTGGTAGTGCAATTGACATCTGGAGCCAGAGATGAGCCCTCTGCCTGACCCCAAGTCTCCCTGTGTGAGCAGTTTATGGGCGTTCGTTGAGCACCGCCTACGACATCAACACCCACGAGCACTTTTGGCCAAAAAAGACTTATACCCAGGGCTAGGAAGCAGGATGCGCCCGGTGGCCCCAAGGGGTGTACAGGTCCAGGAGGCACAACCTCTGGCTAAAGTTTGAAGGGTCGAACCCAGAAGGTTTGCACAGCCTGCATGCAGGCTGTGGGTCTCCATGAGGCAAATCAAGAGGGCTTCGAATCGATCTCAAAGCAGGAGATCCGTTAGTGTTGGTCGGTTGAAACGGTTCTCCTCCGGGGCCTTCAGTCTTCAGTTTCGGTCCCTCTTCCAGGTTTACTCCGGCAAGGGCGAACCCCGGAGGAGGCGCAGCTACCCCGCCGAGGGCACTCCTGGCCCCACTGAGTTGCAGGCGCGGAGCAGTAGGGGCAGCAAGGGGAATCCGGGGAGATGGGCATCTAGGGAGGGCAGAAGAGAGAATCGGAGAGAGTCCAGTGCATCGGGTACCGTGTCTGCACCTGCGTTCAACCCCTCGGCGCCTGCGCACCCTTCCTGGCGCCCGGAGCCCCGCCAAAGGTCACAGTCCCGTCCCGCTCCTCCGAGGGCTTGGGCTCCTAGCCTGCAGCCCAGCAAGGAGACCCCGCTGGGGTTCCGCTGAGCGACGCGCGCCAAGTGGTGGCGGGAAGGAGGCGGGAGGAGTGGGGCCCGGACCCTGACTCCGGCAGAGCCAGCTGGGGAGGCGGAGCGCGCGTGGGAGCCCGGGGCTGGGATGGCCGGCCCTCCTCCCGCCACGGCTTAGTGCCCGCGCTGCCTTCCCGCCGATCCACTGCGAAAGGCGCTAAGCCCGCGGCACTCCCCTTGCCGCCGCCTCCCCACCCGGCGCCCATATAACCCGCGGTCCCGTTAGCCCGCCCCACAGCCCAGTGAGGAGGCAGCGGCTCAGCCCAGTCTTCTGCGACGCTGACGCCTGGCTAGCAGCAGGTAGGCAGCGCTGGGACGGGTGCGAGAGCCAGGGATCCCTCACGCGACTCTGAAGCTCGGATTGGGGTGAGTGGCAGCCCGCAGCCCGTGTGCTAGCCGTGGGAACAGCCCCAGGGACCTCGAGTCAGAGGCAGGAGGGGCCAGAGTGGGTCTACCGGGAGATCCAGTTGATGCCTGGGCAATCCATGGGCCTGCCTCCTGCACACCCTGTCCACCATAGGTAGCAAGTGATCACCTTCCCGGGAGACGCTAGGGCTTAAATCTGGTGCAAGTGGAAGTTGGGAGGCGCATGAGTATTCTACCCCGCAAGGAAGGTAAAATCTGAAGCAGGCTAAGAGAGAGCAAACCCAGCTCAAGCCTCTCTAAGCTGGCCCCAAGATGTGGATTACTGGAGGGTTGTTATTTCTGTGTTGAGTTTACTGTGGTGCCATCACCAGCCTCCCTAGTCTTCTAGGTAGTGAATCCAGGCTCCCCGTGCTTTTTCCTGTTCTAGATCAGGTCAGGTCGGTCTATTAGGCAGCTATTATGTATGACCTTCTCACTTAAGAGATGAGCATATCTGTAGGCACCTGTCCACATACATACAGAGGTTGGGGGGGCGGTCAGGGAACTAGTACTGACTTTAGACCCCCCAGGATACTTGCTCTCTATGTGTGCTGTGGTGTGTTTATTAATTAAGTGAACACTTGGGACGGGTTGCAACAATATTTGGGAAAGGTTGCTGTGGTTGTTTTTCTTCATTGCCTCAGTGCACTCACTGGTCAGTGGATGACTTCTGAAGTCATTCTCTTTTTCCATCACATCAGTCTTGGGGATTTAACCAAAGTGTCCTTGTGAGCCTCCCTGCACCTGTTCGGGTTTTGTTGTTGTTGTCTTTGTTGCTGTTTGCTGATAATTAGCTTTGGAAGAAAATCAACAAACACAACACAAAAACTTGGTATGTTGCTAATGTCGACTCCCACCTCCATCCGTTGAATTATTTATTAAAAATATTTTATACGTTACTTTGTGGGCAAAAGGGAAGTATTTGAAATTTTGTTTTGTATGCATTTTTTTAAAAAATAAGATAATCAATCAGCTTCAAAGAATTGCATTTCCGCTAGTCTGGCGAGCTTAGACTGTCTATCAGGCACAGGTACCTGTGGGATCCTGAGCAATGTGGCTCTTCTAGGAAAGGTTCTTTGGAACAGGCATGGCTTGCTCCTTCCGATGGGCACCCCTTTTGAAAATAGTCTGGACTAGAAGGCAGATGCTAAATTAAAATACCTCTGCATGATGTTGGACCTTAGACAAGGTAGTTAGCCCTTGGGAACCTCAGTTTATCCATCTGCAAAACAGTTATAACAGTACCATTCTCAGAGGGTTGGGGAAAAAGTAGCCAGGGTGCTATATTCAAAGTGCTTGGAAGAGTGCTGATATCTACCAAGTGGCCTCCAAATGTGGTAGCTTTTGGGGCCTAGATTTTGGCTCTAGCCCCAGGGAGAAGGCCAGTTCCCAGGTTTTGGAGAGATGGTGTCAGCAAGGCAAGAATCTGCCTCTGACCTGGGTACAGGCTGGTGGCATCTGCCAGGAGTAGGTCCTGTGGTAAAGATGCTTCTGTTCCATGTTTATTTATAGAGCATGCCCAACCCAGGTTCTGGAATGGGCTTCCAGTGCTGACACATTCAAAGGAGCACAGCTATAGTGGAGATAAAGAGGGGAGACTGAGGGCTGAGGGAGCTTCAAAGGGGCCCGGCTTGTACCCCGAGACTCCTAGAACTTCAAAGTAAAACCATCTTTGTGGTTGCATTTAATACAGATGCATGCAAATCTCAGTGGGATACTTTTCTGTCACAAAATTCAAGGGCAGTTTTCTTCCCAGAAGCAAACACAATTGATTGTGTACATGGTGAATGGTGTTCATAAAATATGGGAGGAGAGGAATCAGAGGGATCTTCAAAACAGTCTGTGTATTCCTTCTAACAAGCCAGCATTTGAGGCAGCCTTTAGATTTCAGTTCATCAAAGACAATTGAAATGTTATTGATACCAAATTCTACTTCAATATCAGAGAAGAAACCATGATGAGTAATTCTGTGACAGAAATTCCTAAAACCCAGATTACTCGATCTTGTTTCTGTCTGAATATGCAGCAGGGATTTAACAAGTACATTTTGTTCTTTAGTCCAGCTACAGACAGCTGGGACCCAGGCAGTGTCCTCTGGCCACTTCCCACCCTGTAGGGCTGCTTTTCTAGACACTTTCTCTTTAAAAGAGTTTGCTTTTCCTGAAGTTGCTGCTCCACAGGGGAGGACCAAAGAGCTGCTTAGCAAAACTACTACTTATGAAGTATCTGAAGGAATTAGTGCCTAGTATGTACTGGCGGTGTTCTGGTATTAGGCTAAATTAAAGTTAGGATTTTGGTTTTGCCTGTAATTCTCCAGCATCCCCCTTGACGTAGGAGCTGTAATTATGCCCATTTACAGTTGAGAGAAAAGAGGGTTTAGCGTGTGATTCAAGGGGCCTAGAGTTACATGTCACATTGCAGGAGCTAAAACCCCAAAGCTGACAAACTGTCCAGGACAGGGGCTTCTGAGTGGTCCTCTCCACTGTAGCTGGTGTGGACTAAGCAGCCTAGTAAATGTAAGACCCAGTCACCGAACCCTAGTACCCTGCATGGAGCATTCTGTTGAAAGGACTCTTTGAGGCAAGGTGACTAGGATTAGGAGTGATGTGAACTTATGTATGTATGAGAAAAAAGGAAACATCTTTATTTGCGTCAATACCTAAGTAAATTTTCTCATCTTCTCCAGTTATGAATGTATAAACAAACCACAGTTTTTACAATTCATGGGATTTTTTCACCCATTTTAATTACTGATATTTTTACTGACTGTCTCTGCTCCCCAGTGCTAGGGTTGGAGGCATTTGCTGCCTGTTTTTGTTGTTGTTGTTTAATATGGGTTTTTGTTGATGATGTAGCTTCTCTCCTCCTCCCCCTTCTATCTCTGTGTTATATGGGATCTGGGCATCTGAACTCAGGGCCTCACACCTTTCCGACTGAGCCGTCTGCCCAGTCACCCATTTCTACCAAATGTCCCAGTCCCAGAGGGGACCACAACAGCCTGTGCTGGAGGCCAAGCCACATCAGGGTCCCACCATCAGGATCCAGCTGCAGAACTTCTCCTCCTAGAAATCTCCCAAATATCCTTAAAGATGATGGTCCCTCCAGGGAGTAACAGTCCTTGGCTATGAGACCTTGGAGCCCTTGTAAGTGTGTGCGCTCTCTCTCTCTCTCTCTCTGTTACGTGTCTCTGTGTGTGTGTGTGTGTGTGTGTGTGTGTGTGTGTGTGTTTGTGTGCCAGCCACAGTGCATGTGTGGTCAGAGGACAATGTTTTCTCCCTGTATTGTAGGACTGGATCTCAGGTGCTGTCTTTAGTAGTAAGTGTCCTAACACACTGAGCCACCTCACAGTCCAAAGCCAGTTTTTGTTTCTTTTACTCATATGAATAATGCTACCTCTATGGAAACAAGCATTTCTATACTACATTTAGGCGAAGCATTTATACACATAAAATAAAACAAATAAATTCTTTCTTTTTTAAAGAGAAGAGCTGGGTATTGGTGGCACACATCTTTAATCCCAGCACTCAGGAGGCAGAAGCAGGTGGATTTCTGAGTTCAAGGTCATCCTGGTCTACAGAGCAAGTTCCAGGACAGCCAATGTGCCAATGCTACACAGAGAAACCTTGTCTTTAATAAAATAAAATAAAATAAGGAAGAAAAAAGAAAAACTAGAAGTGTGGCTGACAGGTCAGATTTCTTGAGGTTTCATATAATTAATTAAATATTCATGCAAATGTATAGCAACAAAGGTCATTCATTTGGCACTGAGTTCTTGGCAAATGTGACAGAATTTCATTTTTTTTTCATTATAAGGGGAAAGAATCTGTTCTTTTGCAATCTTTAGGAGGTTGCTTCTCAGCCTTCTGGGTGAGAAGTCATGGAGTGTTTTGTGGGGCCCATCTGCAAAAATTCAACAGAAATTAGAAGTTAAGAAAAGTGATTGCAGAGTTCTTGAAATAGAGCTGGGGGCTGGAGAGATGGTTCAGCGGTTAAGAGCACCGTCTGCTCTTCCAGAGGACCCAGGTTCGATTCCCAGCACCCACATGGCAGCTAACACCTGTCTGTAGTTCCAGTTCCAGGCAAACATCAAGGCAAAGAAATAAATAAATAAAGTTTAAAAAAAAAAAAAGAAATAGAGCTGGAGAGAAGGTCTGTGGTGAAGAGCACTTGCTGCTCTTCCAGAGGACCCGAGCTGGGATCCTGGCAACCATGCTGGTGGCTCACAGCTGCCTATAACTTCAGCTTCAGGGGGTCCAACACCTTCTTTTGGCCTCTCCAGGTACCTACACACATGTGTAAATACACATTAAAAAATAAAATTAAGCTTTAAAACTTTTTTTTTAAAGAAAGTTATCAGCTGTGCATCCCAGCACTCAGAAGGCTGAAGCAGAAGGATCTCTTGTGAATTTGAAGCTGGCCTGGTGTATATATAGGAAGTTCCAGGTCAGCCAAGGATGCATACTGAAACTCTGTGCGACAAACAAAACATGAATACAATTTTAAAGACTTGAGCCCAGAGATGCAGGGCCCTCCTGTGATCCCAGCACTCAGGAGGCTATAGTAAGTGGAGGCCTGAGACAGGAAGAGAAACAGAGGAGATTGAGGAGTCTGGAACACATGGGGAGATGCTGTTTTCATCTACAGAACTGTGGGGGCATCTTCTTTTTTCTTCAAACTTTTCTAAAGATTTACTTATTTATTACTTATATAGTGTTATACCTGCAATGCAAGCCAGAAGAGGGCATCAGAACACATTATAGATGGTTGTGAGTCACTGTGTGGTTGCTAGAAATTGAACTCATGACCTCTAGAAGAGAAGTCAGTGATCTTAACCTCTGAGCTATCTCTCCAGACTGTGTTTTCTTGATTAGTGATTGATGTAAAAGGGCCCAACTCACTGGGGCAATGCCACTTATGGGCAGGTGGTCCTGGGTGCTATAAGAAAGCAGACAGATGAGCCATGAGGAACAAGGTAGTAAGCCACCTCCTCCATGGTCTCTGCTTCAGTTCCTGCCTCCAGGTCCTGCCTTGAGGCCCTGCCCTGACTTCCCTGGATGATGGACCACAAGCTGTAAGATAAAACAAATTCTTTCTTTCCCAAGTTGGTTTTGGTCATGGTGTAGTAGCACAGCAGTAGAAACCCTAACCAAGGCAATAGTTAACTTGACCACCGAAGATTCTTTGTCTCGGTTATCTTCTTCCAACTTTCTTTTTAAAAAATATTTATTTATTTATTATGTATACAGTATACAGAAGAGGGCACCAGATGTCATCATAGATGGTTGTGAGCCACCATGTGGTTGCTGGGAATTGAACTCAGGACCTCTGAGAGAACAGTCAGTGCTCTTAACCTCTGAGCCATCTCTCCAGCCCTTCCTTCCAGCTTTGTACATCAAGCCTTTGCTGTTTCCCCTCTCCTCCCCGCCCCCTTCTTCACCCTCCCTTTCTTTTTCTTTCTTCTGTAGCTGTTTCTTGAACTAACCTTCAAATTAAATGAGTTATTTCCACTATGTCCTTTGCCCATTAAAATTTTTATTTTATTTTTTAATTATGTGTCTGCATGTGAGTATGTGTATGTGGCTATAGTTTCACAAAGAGACCAGAAAGGGCATTGGATCACCTGAAACTGGAGTTGGCGTTACAGGCAGTTATGGGCAGTAGATGCCCTTGGCCACTGAGTCATCTCTCCAGCCCCTTTGTCGGTTTTTCAAGTTTCTTTTTCTTCTGAGAAAACTCATCTCTGAAGTTTGTCCTCCCAAGGGATGGTCTTCAGAGGAGGCAGAGAAGAAAATTCACTTCTGAGAGGTACAAAGAAAGAATGCAAGTTTCTCTAAGGGCTTTTGGAGGCACATTTGTCCATTACGAGTCTCTCAGAAGAATCCTATTTACCTCCTTTTTCTGAGCATGCACAGCTCTTTTCTGTTCGAGCATCCTAAGATGAACAGTGAGCTTTGGGGCTGTTTCTTGTTTCCTGTTTGTTTGGGGGCAAGGTCTCCACATGCAGCTCATAGTGGCCTGGTGGTCATGAGTCTCCTGCCTCGGCCTCTCAAGGGATCCATGCCTCAATTTGAAATTTTAAGAAGCTTTTCTGCACAGTCCCAGATGCTTGCTCTGTCTCACGGGAGACAGTTCTTCCAGGCTCTGAGTCTCAGGCTTCTGTGAGACCAACTTCTGATAACAGAGTTCTGAAAAAAAAATTTTTTTCAAGTATTTTATTAGCAGGTTTCAGCCAGTCAAATAGTAAGTGTTCCTGGAAGTACTCTCTCCCTCTCCCTCCCTCCCCCTCCCTTCCCCCCCTCTCTGTCTCTCTCTGTCTCTGTCTCTCTGTCTCTCTCTCTCTCTCTCTCACACACACACACACACACACACACACACACACACACACACACACACACACACGCACACCACATTTTCTGGTGTTGGTAACTCAAGATTTTTAGTAAGACTTTTATGACAACCATGAGTGTAAAAGTCATGTTCAAACAGGGTTGTGAACTCTGCAGACCTATGATCCCCCAAGTTCACTTTTAGACAGGTGGGTGGAGCCCAGGCACACAAACTCTCCATTCTCCAGAGGAATATGGGCTCAGTCCCCACTTGCTATTCAGTGATGGATGTAAGACAGTTGCTGCGGGAAAGTACCCTACCAGCACTGACCTTACATGGAGGATGAGGAGGACAAAGAGGTCCCTCATAACCTGGGCCTCTTGGTATACAGCATCCAGGGAGAGCTGGGGCGGCTCTGGTTGAGCCTTTGAGCTCTGCTTGATGCAGGTCATTGCTGAATCCTGAGCTGAGAGAGGGAACCACCAGTCACAGAGCCAGGTTCTCAGGACTCAGGGCAAACCAAGGGAGGTTCTCATCTGGTTTGACTCATAACAAAGCTGGTCTGTGCAGACACCAGTCTGTCCAGGACCATTAAGTAACTAATCTGGGAAGCAGTAGACAACAGCCTTTCTGGGCTGGAGTTTGCATCCTGCCTAAAATGCTGTTCTTCTCACAAATGACATGAAGAATAGGCAGAGGGAGAAACCAGCATTCTTATACCAATATATCAGATAGATCCCAGCACTGGGGCTAGATACTTGTCTGGTGTGCCTGACAGCCCTGGGCTCCATCTCCTGCTCCCCTGAAGGCCAGCAGGGTTTCTGTATGACAACTGTTTTCTACAGGCTTCCCTCTGCTGAGGAGACTCTCAAAAGAACACCAGCTTTGGTGTTCTTATTTCCACCAAAGCTGGGGTGGGAGTGTGCTTCAGTCGGTTGTTTTACCTCTGGCTGGCTTCCTGTTAGGGTTCCCAATCCCACAGCTGCTGTGATAATCCCACAGGAAGCAGGTCCCAGCTACTCAGGCCAGACTGCTTCTCAGTCACTAAAGTTTGGGGGAAAAGATTACACCAGATAGGGTCTAGGGGAGCAGCTTTGATTGTACCTGCCTATATGCACAGGTGTTCCACAGGTAAAGGTGACTGATGTTGGGTCCCAGAAAGGAAAGAGGCCTGTGGCTGGGTGAGAAATATTCAAATACAACATTGTATGCATTAGTACACACATACACATGAGTGTGAGGGCCAGAGGTCAACTCTGGGTGTTGTTCCTCAGGTCCATCCTTTTTATTTGAGATAGGGCCTCTCACTTTTACCTGAATCTCTCCATGGAGCCTCAGGTATCTCCCCATCTCCACCTTCCCAGCACTGGGGCGACGGTTGATATGGACAGTCATGCCTGGTTTTGTTTTTAAAGACACCAATGCTCTCCTCAAATTTTAGTGATTTGCTATTATTATTACTAATTTTATATCTGTGTGTATGCACATGCCACAGCACGCCCATGGTGGTTAGAGGGCAGTTTGGGGAGTTGGGTCTCTCCTACCATATGGAGTCTGGGTTTCAAACTCACAATTCAGGCCTGGCTGCAAATGCCTTAGCCTTCTGAGTCACCACAAGCCCCTTAAACATGAGTTCTGTGGATCATAACCAGGTCCTCATGCTTATGATAAGTGCTTCAGGACCCAGCCCCAGATGTGTCCCCAACCTGGCATGATGTTGGCCTGATGATTGTCAGAAGCCCTGCCTCTCAGCTGGGACTTCCTTCGTATGTATGTGTCCTTCAAAGCTGCAGCATCTGCTCATGCACAGCTGCTCAGTGCTACTGTGGATCTGCTGTCTCAAGGTCACTACCTGGACATACTAAGGGTGCCCAACAGGTATGTTCTGGAATCACATGTACTAGCGTTCTGCAGTCATGTTTAGGAGTTATATGTCCTGAATCTCAATATGAGCCTTAGAGCTGTGGCTTAGGCAATGGGGTTGTGGTGCTGGACTCAGTTTACCCAAAGAGCCAGAGCAAGATAAAGATATTTGGCACTGGCCTAGGGAAGACTTCGACAGACTGAAGGGTGAGAGGGGCCCTGCGGTGGTGACACCTGGCGTTTTAGGATTTTCTGTGGGTTCTCAGCAAAACCCCCTCTTTTGCAAAGAAAGTACCGTTGTTTTCCCAGTATGCTTTGGGTACAAGGATGAACAGCAGACGTGGCTAGAGAATTTGCATGATGCTTTCTCCGCTATAACTGCTCACAAGGGCTTTGTTTTCTTAACAGTAGGCTTGTTTCCTTTGATTACAGATGGGGGTGGCAGAGGGTTGGGGGGGTCGGGGGGGGGGGGGGGGGGTCAAAACTACAGCAACTAAGAGAAAGGCAGAAGCATACGTGTAGTGATGCTGCTACTGCTGCTGCAAAAGACAGATGAATGCAGACCTGGGCTGTGATCCAAATCCCTGGGGAGTCTGAGCAGGAGGACCAAAACTTAAAACCATCATGGACAGCAAAGGGAGTTCAAACCCATCCTGTTTGACTTAGGACGCCTGTTTCAAAACAGAAAGTAAAAAGGTTTGGGATGTACTTCTGTGGCCCAACCCTTGCCTGGTAGGTACCACAGTAAGAATAATAGGAACAACAGATACTCAACAGGAAAGCCCATGATTGATATGACACTAGATATTAATTTTTAAGTAAGATATTTTGATTTTATGTATATGAGTGTTTGCTTACATGTTTGTATGTGTGTTTTGTGTGTGTGTGTGTGTGTGTGTGTGTGTGTGTGTGTGTGTGTGTGTGTGTGAGGGGGTGGTCAGGACTTTTCCTATGTTCCACAGCTGTTCCAAATAAATACACAGAGGCTTATGTTAATTACAAGCTGTTTGGTCCATGGCTCAGGCTTATTTATTACTTGCTAACTCTTAAATTAACCCATGATTCTTATCAGTGTTTAGCCACCTGGCTTGGCACCTTTTCTCAGTGCAGCATGCTCATCCTGCTCCCTCTGCAGCTGTTGTTACCTGCTTCTCTGCCGTTCCTGTTCCTAGAATTCTCTTAGTCTGCTTGCCCAGCCTCTGCTTCCTGCCTCAGTGTTTTGTTAAACCAATACAAGTGAAAAATCTTTGCAGGTATATCCTAGAACTGGAGTTACAAAACAATTAGAAGCCACCACGTGGATGCTAAGAACTGAACTCTGGCCTTCTACAAGAGCAGTAAGGGAGTTTAACTGCTAAGCCATCTCTCCAGCCCCCACACTGGTTTTATCCAACACTAGGGACTTCAGAGACGAAATCACAAAGAAGACAGAGACCTGAGTGTCTTTCTTTCTTCCAAGTATGAGCATGTGTGTGTGTGTGTGTGTGTGTGTGTGTGTGTGTGTGTGTTAGAGAGCCTGCCTAGCTGAACTGTAATTAGAGGACATAGGGCAGACTAGGAATAAGCCAATTTCACAGTTTAGGGCTCTGCACCCCTGTGGGTTCCTATCCTCCACGACAGGGCACAGAAGGTCTCATACTATTCAGGGTCAGACTGAGAATTCTCTATTAAAGGTTTCATTATCTGTTTCATTGTATTTGGCACTGTGTTGTATGAGGACATTTTTCTGCAGGCATGCATTGTACAGTGAGTGTACCCCAAGCTTTTTCCCCTTTCCTCTCTCCCATTAGTACCCTTTAATCCTTTAGACAACATATTTCTATTTTCCTGTCACATGTGCCTATGTAATTTTACACATATATGTAAAAATCTAGGAGCCACATATGAGAGAAAACACATGATGTTTATCTTGCTGAGACTGGCTTAATTCACTTAGTATGGTCATCTCCTGTTGCTTGCATCTTCACAAAAAAAAAATTGACATGGCTTTGTCATTATGCTGAAAAAAATTCTGTTGTGTGTATTTGCTACATTGTCTTTATCCATTCCTCTGTTGCTGGGTAGCCGGATCTCACGGCAAGGGCTGCCCCAGCATTGATGTGCAGGTATCTTCCAGCCTGTTGACTTGGAGTCTTTAGAGTAGATGCCCAGGAGGTAGATCTCTTTATAAAGACCCTCCATACTGACAACTATAGTGGCTGAACTGGTTTGCCCTTCCTCTGACTCCCTTCTGTCCACATCCTCACCAGAATTTGCTGGTTTTGTTTTTGAATGGATAGTGAGATGGAATCTCAGTATAGTTATAGTTTGTATTTTTCTGATTATTAACCATCTGTAATCCTCCTTCTGGGGATTGTCTGATCATTTCATTGGTCCATTTTTAAAAATTGGGTTGAATAATTGTGTGTGTGTTTAGTTTTTTAATATTTGGTTTATTTATTTATTTATTTGATTTTTTTTTTGAGGTGAGTTTCTATATGTAGTCCTGGTTGCCCTAGAACTCATTCTGTAGACCAGGCTGACACTGAACTCACAGAGATCTGCCTGCCTCTGCCTCCTGAGTGCTGGGGTTAGGGGTGTGCACCACCGCCCGTTGTACTTTTTTGTTTTGCTTTGTTTACCGTTTGGTTCTTTGGGGATCTGCCACCCAGTTCCCAAAAAATACATACACAGACACACAGAGACTTATTTTTACAAATGCCCGGTCTTAGTTTAGCATGTTTCTTGCCAACTTTTCTTAAATTATCCCATCTACCTTTTGCCTCTGGGCTTTTACCCTTCTATTTCTGTTTATTTATTTTTTTTCCGTCTGATTCCATATCTTGCTGTGTGACTATGTAGCTGGTCCCTTGCTTCCTCCTTTTCTTATTCCTCAATCTTTTCCAAGATTTCTCCTTCTCTTTATCCTCTCTGCCTGGCAGCCCCACCCATTTTTTCTTCTGCTTTGCTATTGGCCATTCAGCTCTTTACAAGACCAATCAGGTGTTTTAAACAGGCAAAGTAATACAACTTCAGAGTTAAACAAATGCAACATAAAAGAATGCAATACATCTTTTATCATTAAACAAATATTCCACAGCATGAACAAAAATAACACATCTTAAAATAATATTCTATAACAACCACCTGGCCATTTGCTTTATTTTTATGTAAGTACATACATGTATGCCTGTGTGTACCTATCTACAACACAGGTGTGCAGAAACCCAAACAGACCAGAAGGTGTCACATTCCCTGGAGCTGGAGATGTGGGCAGTTGTAAGCCACCTGATACAGGTTCTGGGAATAGAACCCAGGTTCTGTGCAGCAGCAGTAAACCCTTTGACTTTTGAACTATCTCCATAGCCCCTGTATTTGATGTTTGGAGTTCTTTGTATATTCTAGTATTCTATAGGTAGTGATATTTTGCCTGCGTATATATCTGTGTACCATGTGTGCTCCTGGTGCCCATCGAGAGCAGAAGAGAGAGTTAGGTCCCCTGGAACAAAAATAACAAATAGTTGTGAACTACCATGTGGGTACTATGAATTGAACCTAGCTCCCCTGGAAGAACATCCAGTGTTAACAGCAGAACCACTCTCCAGTCCCTCTCTGTATATTCTGGATACCAATCCCTTGCCAGATACATAGCTAGGAAAGACTTTCTTCCATTATGGGTTGTCTCTTTGTTCAAGTCGCTGTTTCCTTTTCTGTAGAAAATCTTTTGCATTTCATTAAGTCTCACTTGCAATGATCTTCTTCAGGGGGAATGACTGAAAGCAGTCTTTCTGCTGCTGTTTTCTCAAATGCTGTGGTGTCATGTGTTGAGCTATAGTGTCCCTGAGTCCCACCCTATGGGTCACAAGTCATCCTCCTGCCTCCACAGGAGGTTTTCTGGAGAAGCTGGGGCTGCATCCCTCCTGTGATCTTCTCTGAGCCACCATGGACCACACCTGAGAACCCCTAGGGGACAATGCAGGGATATCCAGGTACCTAGGAAGTCTGCACAGCCTCTCTGCAACTAGCTCTAGCATAGATTCCCTGGGTATCACTCACCCCAGTACCCATCTTCTTGCCAACCAGGGACAGGGCCTGGAGTCAGCAGGATCTGAACAGGAGACCCACAAGGATAGGCTTTGTCAGCCTGCTCAGGGTTGCTGTATCTAAGAAGGGTTGTCTCAATGTCCCTGCCCAGTGGCAGCTGCCAGATCCCTCTCATGGGATGGCAGAGACTCATAATTGCTCACCTGCTGCTCAAAGAAGTTGTGATCCCTAGGAGGGGATGTCTGGGGAAGCTGTGCTAATTAGGCACATGACCTGTCCTTGTGGGCACAGTATGCATGGTACACACCTTTCAGTGGGTCCTGCATAGATGGTAAGGAAACTCCACTCTTCCATCCTGAACCATATCCTGAACTTTAGAATGACTTCCAAACTGTCCTCTCCTCTGGATTTAGCTAAACCTGGGGACTTGGGTTTTGAGACCTCCAGGTTCACCCAGCGATGTCCACCTTCCAGATGGAGGCTGCCCTATTTGAGAATACCCCTGCCAACTCTCAACTCCACTGGCTGGTCAGAGGAGGACTCCCTTGCCCTTGTAGGGATCAAGGAGAGCATCCAAAGTGCCAGGGTTAGGGAAAGGACATCCAGGATCTTCAGGGCATCTTACCCAGCAGCAGAAGTGGGGGGCTCATATTAGAGAGGGGGCTCTCTTCACATAAATCCCAGCATCCCTTGCAAGATGCTGCAGAGCCACGAAGGGAAGGTGAGTTCCCCAGTGGCAGTGGGTATTTCCTGTTATTTGTGCTACCCAGACCATGAGCAGTAGTAGCCCATCCTACCACTGTTTTGCCAAGGTCCCATTCCTTGAGGTCCTTGGGACTCCTTACCACACAATACAGACTAGACTCAGCTCCCAGGCTCTGCTAGTGACTGCTGTGTAAGTTAGAGACAGCACTTTCTCGATCTGCAAGACCTGGATCAGACAATGTGCCCCCCCCCATCCTGCTACTGCCTACCATCTTTGGTCTCCCCGTGGTCAACTACCATCAACAAGCCTTTGTAATTGCAACAGCTTCCTGTCACTTCTTTTCTTTTGGAATAAGGCATGCTCCAGCTTGCTTCTGGCCCCTTAATTTTTGATTAGGGACACCTCCTTGACTAATTATTTGGCAGTAATGAGGGAGGAGAGATGAGGTTGTGAAAGTGTCCCCAAGCTTATAGAATGAAGCTGCAAATTAAAAAACGAAGCATTGGTAAACAGGGCGCTAATTGGATTAATGTGAAAATGATAGATTGGGATAAAAATAGTGAGGTAGACTGCAGGACGGATTGGGGTCAGAGTAATTTCAAGAACATAGCCCAAGCTTCGTGTACTAGATCTGACCTTCACAAAACACGAAAGAGCTACAAACGGTCTGATTTCGATACTAAAATGTGCCATTGTATATGCAGTACACATTTGAGTCAGCACAGCTTCCCTTGAGTTGATGCATGCAAACGACCTGGGAGGTATGGCCATTTCTTTAAGTTTATCTAAATCAGATGCTTGAGTCATTTTTAGAGACACCAGAACTTTCATGTACCAACTGCCTTCCTTTCCTCAATTGTAATAAACACTCCCTTTGGTTTCTTTTTTAAGTTTTATTTTAAATTACGTATATGTGTATATATGTATGGGTATGTGCATATGAGTGTAGTTGGCCAGGAAGGCTAGAAGTCTTGGATTCCCTTAGTGTCACAGTTACAGGCCGTTGTGAGCTGCCTGGTGTGGGTGCTGAGAGTCTCATTCCCAAGTGCAGCATGTGCCCCTGACTGCTCAGTCATCTCCCCAGTCCCTCATTCTGTTTCCCTTGGCCCTGCGTAGTGCTTTTGAATTCTTTAAGTCTTGAGTCAAACTTATATGTGAGCTGCCTATTGCGATTTCATTAAAAAAAAAATATGTTAGAAGGTGATAAAAGTTATGGTGGGAGCATCCCACTTCTGAATGGTGGCTGAACTTTCCAGGCTCTGCCCTTATCAGATGAGGGGAAAATATCTCCCATAGCAGGAGCTACTAGTGAAGTCTAACCAAAGAGCCCCTCAAAGGGACAAGGTGAGTGCTAGCCATGGCTTCTCCTGGTGTGCCAGCGAGGTGTCCTGTTTCTGAAGGGTTTGTAGGGTAGATGTATCCTGCCCTCCTCCCCTGGCCACAGTGATAATTTATAATCTGGATTAACTCTGAGCTATTGACCTTACTCTTAAACCCTGGCTGGCACCTAGACTGTGTAAGTGTAAGACTGTGTAACTAAGTTAATAGTGTCCAGAAAATATTCATTTAAACAAGTAGCTTAGTTCTTGATCCATATATATTTTTAAATTATCAAATCTTTAATCTTAGGATAAACCTTATCACATCATTACATTACTTTGCATTGTGTTGATTATCATGGTTCTTTTGTTTAAAAAAATTATTTAGCTTTATTTATGTGCATTGGTATGAAGGTGTCAGATCTCTGGAACCTGGAACAGGAGTTACAGACAGTTGTGAGCTGCCATCTGGGTGCTGGGAATTGAACCCTCTTGGAGAGCAGCCAGTGCTCCTAACCCTGAGCCATCTCTCCAGCCTCTATCTTTTTTCTTTTATATGGATCAAAGCTCACACCAAACAGTGAGTTCCAGGTTACAAAAGAGAGCTGATTTTTTGCTGCCTATCTCCAAGCCCACCAGTTCAACACCAAGCCAGGTGCTGCTTGAACCATGTATTACAGTTCCACCAATGTGCTGATAAAAACACCTCCAGCCAGCTTTACCAGAGTAGGGACAAGCCTTTGGTTTATGAGCTTCCTAAATTTCCAAATTCAGAACAAGATTGTGGAGCTGGTGACCCCAAAACTATTTCACTTACAACTTTATTTACCTACCCATCGGCCTGTCCATGTATCCATCTCATCCATCTGTGTATTCATTTCATCCTCCATCCATCTAGCTACTGTCTATCTGTTTATCCATCTACTGATGAATCGATCCATCTGCTCATCAGTGATATCAGTTTGAAGCTGAGGTTTCTGTCCTGCAGAGAGAAGGCTTTTTGAGTAATATGGAGCTCACTGAGCCTACCACAGCATAAGGCACTGATGCAGAGCACAGAAACCAGTGGCCCAAGGATATGCTTTGTGTTGTTTGAGGGTGGGTGGGGATAGGTCTTTCAGAGAGGCAGGAGGCTCTATTTTGGCTCTGCCACTCAAGGGACCATGAAAACTTCAGCAGGTAGGGTGACTTCTAGTGATGGCCTAGTTCCTGTTCTCTGAGACCACTCCCTTTGTCTTCGGGAGGACATAGGACACAATCCATCCACAGAAAGGCACAAAGGTTTAGGAGACCTGCAGTTGGACTTTTTTCTGTCCTGCCTGGCCAGTCCCACAGTCACTTATAAAATAATTAACTCAGAGGCTTAATTTTATAGTAATTGCTGGGCCAGTAGTTCATGCTTATTATTATCTAGCTCTGGCTTTAATTTAAAAAAAAAAAAAGCTTTTTATTTATTTGCCTTGGTGTTTGCTTAGAACTGGAACTACAGACAGTTGTGAGCTGCCATATGGGTGCTGGGAATTGAACCTTGGTCCTCTGGAAGAGCAGACGGTGCTCTTAACCTCTGAGCCATCTCTCCAGCCCCCGGACTGGTACCTTTTCTTCAATAAGGCATTCTCACCTTGCTTTCTCTGTGTCTATCTGACATCTGCTTCTCTGCCTTTCCTCTTTCCAGCAGTCTTCTAGTCTGGTAGCCCTGCCTATTCTTCCTGCCTGCTTACTGACCAATCAGTTTCTTATTAAACCCACAGGAGTGACAAATATTTACAGTGTACAAGAGCTTAGTACTACAGCAGAGACTCAGGTCAGCTGTCTGTGAGAACAGATGTGGGCAGTGAGTTGGACGTTGTCCCAGTCATGAGGTATATGTTAGATAAATCAGTCCTTCCACTTCCTCATCAGTAAACAGGGCTATAGCTCTTCTCATGGACTGGTGTGACAGTTACACTATTGATATATGTAAATACTAAAATTTATGTCAAAGGAACAGCATCAACGTGAGGCATTATAATGCAGGGGATGGGGCAGCTGATGGCCAAGACTGAAGACTAAGATAAGATAAAGGAGGATTCTGACAGTCAAGCAGGTTGGGAGGACAAGTAGTCTTAACTATACCTCCATCTGCAGCCTCCCTGGCCTTGGCTGTCAGCCAGGGCAGTCTCTGACCTCTGAAAGGCGAGTCCTCTGTCTTACTGAACAGAAAAAGGACAGACTTGAGGCAGCCTTCAGTCTCAGAAGTGAGTAAATATTGACACTAATGCTTTGGGGGCCCTGACCGTTTGCACTTCAGCATGACGTGGATATCTCTATTGGAAGCTCAAAGTGGCCCTGGGCTGGCTCTGAGCACAGGGCTCAAAAGACATCTGTGAGCTGGTTGGGAAACTAACTCCCTAAGGCAACCACATCCTAATCCCTAGGAGCTTTTCCTTCTGCTTCAGGGATGGTGACAACCATGATCATCTGGATTATTAACCAGGCAACCCAATGCCATCATAAAGAGAGAGATAATGGGTTAGAGGTGGAGAGAGGGTGTCATTCTAGAAGAATGGTTAGACAGGCGTTTTGAAGATGCAGGAACTGAGTGCCTGGAGTAATTGAGAGGTTTGGAAGCCAGTCCCTCCAACAGCCTCTGTGGAATGAAGGGAGCCCACCGGCCACACCTTGACTTTAGCTGATCTGACTCAGTTCTCCAGTCCTGTGAGAGAAGAAACACTTGTTGTTTGATGTCACTGAGTTCACAGAAGGCGAGAACAGGCTTACCTCAGCATTGTACTCACTAGCACTTACATACATGCTTATTCACAATCTCTCTCCTTTTCCATAGAAACTAACAGGGGATATCTTTAGTCTATGCTGGACACCCTCCTTAGGCCTGGAGAACAGATATTTAACACTGGCCCCGCTTCAGAGCGGTGTGCAAGAATGCTTGTTGAATTTCTTGCTGAATTCTCTGCCTAGTGTTGTAGTGGGCCACCACTGTGTCACCTGTTCTGTGGATCAGGAATCAGGTTGGGACATCAGCTGTCATTTCCCATGTAAATGGAGATGTGATGGGGGCTGGAGAGATGGCTCAGAGATTAAGAGCACTGACTGTTCTTTCAGAGTTCAATTCCCAGCAACCACATGGTGGCTCACAACCATCTATGATGACATCTAGTGCCCTCTTCTGTATACTGTATACATAATAAATAAATTAATCTTAAAAAATGGAGATGTGATTGGCCACCCACTCGCCCATCCATCCTCCCACTCTCCCATTGTTCATCAATACGAGGGTTCGTGTAGCACAGATGCTGGGTCTCCTGTCCAGACTCAAAGAAGCCAGAAATGCACCAGCCACACTCACAAGTGTCCCTGGTGTGTGTGTGTGTGTGATGTGCCCCAGCTTTTGGGCTTTGGGTCCCTGGAAAGAGAAAGATATTCAGGAGACAGGATCTGTAATGAGACATATTCAGCCACCTTTTCCCCCTTCTGGATGTATCCGCCCAGGGCCTGTTGTCCTACAAAGCTTCTGTTACCTATTACGCAATACTCAGACTTGACCACTGGGTGTATCTTGAGTTTATCCAGGAGAGCAGGGCCACCATCTCAGGTAATGGTTTCTGGCATTCTGTGTGACTCATGCTCCCAGTATCCACTGTAATCACCACACATTTACCTTTGTAGCTTATGACAATGAGGACACTTTCTTATTTTTATTTCTATTTTTATTCTTAGAATTTCACATATGTGTGCCTTGGGTATTAACCACATTTACCTGTCAATCCTTCATGATCACTTATTTTGTTCTGTGATCCCATCAAGAATAGCCAGACTTGGGGCTGGAGAGATGGCTCAGCGGTTAAGAGCACCGTCTGCTCTTCCAGAGGACCCGGGTTCGATTCCCAGCACCCACATGGCAGCTCACAACTGTCTGTAGTTCCAGTTCCAGGCAAACACCAAGGCAAATAAATAAAAATAAATAAAGTTAAAAAAAAAATTGCATTTAAAAAAAAAAAAAAAAAAAAAAAAAAGAATAGCCAGACTTACTGTCTGATGTTGGAGCCCATTGGCCTCAGCACAGGGTACACAACCAAAGACAGTGGTTCCCCATCTCCCAGAACCTACCAACAGCCACTAGTTTAGAGGTAAAGGGCTGAGCCCCTGAGCTCTCCCCTTTCTTGACTGATTGCTGACTGGGCTGGTCTTGTGTGCACATGTGGGGGTAAGTGCAGTTGAGGTAATTTAATGATTACAATATGATTATAATAGTTGATAGAGTGTATTCTGCTCTCTCTCATCACCACCCCTAACCTTGAACAATGTTCCCTGAGCCTCAGAGGGCTGATATAGATAACTTGTCTAGGATTGGGTCCACATCTGTTACTTTTCTGTATCTTGGGCAGGTGAATCGCTGCATTTATTGCTGTTCATTGCAAGGAGAAGCATCTCTGCTTAAGCTGGGAGGTGCTTTTGTCTGCGGACATAAGCACAGAAACTTGGGAAGCAGTTTGTTATGTTAGTTTAGTTAACTATAAGAAATACATAGGGGTCTAGAGAGATGGCTCAGAGGTTAAGAACAGTGGCTGTTCTTCCAAAGGACCCGAATTCAATTCCCAGCATCCACATGGCAGCTCACAACTGTCTGTAACTCCACTTCCACAGGATCTGACACCATCATACAGGCATACACGCAGACAAAAGCCCAATGTACATTAAATAAATAAATAAATAAATGATTTTTAAAAAGGAAATACATAGGCTGGAGAGATGGCTCAGTGGTTAAGAGCACTAGCTGCTCTTCCAAAGGACCTGGGTTCAGTTTTCCAGCACCCACATGACAGTTCACAACTGTAACTTCATTCCAGGGTGTCTGACACCTTTATACAGACATACATGCAGGCAAAACACCAATGCACATTAAATAAATAAGTAAATCTTTAAAAAAAAGAAATATGCTTTCAGGGGTATGGTTGTGAATGTCTTTAATCCTAGCACGTGGGAGGCAGAGGCAGGTGAATCTCTGTGATTTTGAGGCCAGCCTGGTCTATATATCAAGTTCTAAGGCAGCCAGAAATATATAATTAAATAGTTTTTGAAAAATGAGAGCGAGGTGGCAGAGAAAGACAGACAGATGGATAGACAGGGAAGGAGAGAGGGATGGAGGGAGGAAAAGATACCCTCCACATGGGTATACTACCTCTCCAGACCTGTGTTGTTAATGAAGCTCCGAGTACCAGATGTTGGATCCCTTCCCCTGTGGACTGGGTCTTGAACTTATTGAACTAGCCCGTTCAGAGGGCAGATGCTTGTCACCCACAGCAGCTAAGCCACTATTGCACAGTTGGGCACAACTTGCCTTGCAAATGGTTTCTTTACATTTCCTTTATCCTGTTCATCCTCCCCATCACACACCCTTATTTCACCAGTCCCCTTCCCTCTCTCCTTACCAAAACCTTTCCACCTGCAATATTCCTCTTTTTACTTAACATTTTTTATACCTATGCTCTACCATCTCCCACCTCTAAAGACACTTTTAAAATCTCTAATGGTGAGGTGTATGAGGTCACTTACCCTGAGAGGTCTAGATGTGAACAGATTAGATCCCCTCATGAGCATTGTGGGGAAATATTATGATATACAAATATCTGCAGTGGGCACTGAAGAAATGACTTTGCTGTTAAGAGTGAAACTTTAAAGAGACCCAAGTTTCGCTCCCAGTACCCATGTTGCAGAGTTCAAAACCACCTGCAACTTCAGTTCCGGGAGACAAGACACTGCTAGCCTCGAAGGGAGCTACACCCACATGCACATACCAACACACACATCTTCAATTATTATTATTTTTATTTTTCTAGATAGGGTTTCTCTATGTAGCTTTGGTTGTCTTGGAGCTTGCTTTGTAAACTAGGCGACTTCAAACTCACAGAGAATCACCTGCCTCTGCCTCCCAAGTGCTGCAGTTTAAAGACATGCATCACCACACTACCAGCAAAAGCAATATTTTTGATGTTGTTAGCTGTGTAGTATTTTCCTTGTTATCAAGCTGGGGGCCAGCCTGTACAGGGAAAAGGGTTTGGGGGAGACAGGGACCCTTCCCATTCCCAGAGTCAGCTTTCACAAAGCTTTGGTAACACGTGAGAGTTCACCAAGGTGAAATATATTACAGCAGGGATACAGGAGGAGCCGCCTTCAGAGTCGGAGGGCTAGCGGTGAAGAACATGAGACAGAAACTATGAACTCAGCGCTCTGGCTGCTCATTATCCAGGTCCACACCAATTGGGGTTTGGTGTGAGTGTGGACAGGACAAGGGCATGGCTCCTAACACTGAGAAGGGCAGGTTCTCAGCTGCTGCCAACACATCAAAGACGTCAGGGTTCTCAGGACTCATTCTGAACTGTTCAGGGAGGATGAAAAGCAGGTAAAGAGATGGTGCCAAGGTGTAAAGAGGTTCATTGTGCCATCTTCTGGCTTTGGTTTATGTGCTTGGGATCATCAATGGGGCAGGGACAGGTGGGGAAGCAGACATTGCAGAAACTACCCCATCCATCCCTGTGATTTTATCTCCTGAGCTCAAGTTTCCCAGGTAATGGGAGCCTGTCCTCAGATTGGTCACCCAGAGTAGGGGTCAAGAACACAAATCAGCACAGTACTTGTAAGCCTACTAGCTGGTCCCCAAACCCAGGGCTCCCAGTCAGGCTCCACCCACTGGCTTGGAGCTGGTCACACAGGCCTCCAAGCTTCCGTAAAACCAATGTCATCACCTAGGCAACTGGGACGCTGCTGCCAGTGGCCTGCCACTGCCTGCCTGCACGGGGCCTCCAGCACCTCTACCCAAGTCTACGGACCCACCCAGGGCCCAGGCTCAGTCAAGGTAGGCAGGGGCTCTGCTTGACTCCCAGCTCTGAATGCAGGGTTTCCTTGCTGTGCCCCCCCCACAGGATGACAGCCTCAAGATAGTAGCAGAATACAGAAGCCCTTCCCCAGTATCTCTCACCTGGTAGCCCAGAAGTAAGACACTGAGTGAGCAGGCATGCCCTATTAGCAAGCTGGTGGCCAAGGCAATCTGTGGTTCTGATAGGAAAGGCATCATGGTATAGCACTTTGGTTAGCCACCATGTGGGTGCTAGGAATTGAACTCAGGTCCTCTGAAAGAACAGTCAGTGCTCTTAACCGCTGAGCCATCTTTCCAGCCTGGTATGGCACTTTGGAAATTCATCTGTCCTTAGTGCTCTCCCTGGGACCCTGTGCTATGGCAGGTCAGGTTGGAAACAGAACTGATTCTGGCATCTCCACAACCTTCAACCTTTGAACCACCTTAGTTTCTCTGCCCAAGAGACACCAAGTAGCTCCTGGACCCTCCGAGGCCATGTTTGTCCTGCAGGATGTTGCCACTGGCCTGAACTGACCAGCTCTCCTTAGATCCCTCTCCACTGCCTAGCCTCAGAGCCTCTTTCAACCTGAGCTTTTCCTGGGCTTTATGGTCCTCACATGGCCATCTATAGGTTGACCTGAGTGTGGACAGTGGATAGGGCCTCAGCAGGCCCTGCTCCTGCTGTTGTTCACTTGGGCTACTGCCCTGTGAACAGAGGGTGACAGACAAATTACACAGGGTCCTAGCAGGATGAGACAAAGAAAATCCTATATAGAAATTGTTACGGTGAGGCCAGAGGACATGTAAGTATGCATACATGTGAACACCTCAGGTATGTGGTACATTTTGAGGCAGTGTGCACATACTGGTGAGAGGGTACGTAGGGAAGTGGGGTATCAGGGGGATGTATGGGCCACATCCCTTGTGTCTTATCATCATCCTTTCAATAGGACTTAGCGTTGGTCCGGGAGCCCAGATGGCGGGAATATTGCTTGGAAGAGAGATGTCTGCCTCCAATTGTTAAAGATAGGGTCTCATTTTGTAGCCCAGGCTAGCCTAGAATCCAGGCTGGCCTTGAGTTTTGATCCTTCTGCCTCAGTCTCCCCAGTGCTGGAACCATGTATCACCATGGTTGTCTTGGAGTATCTCTGGTGTGATTGGTTACTTCAATTGCTGCCCCTATTAGCATTCACTGTAGGCATAAGACCCTTATAGCAGGTCCCATGCTGTGAGGATCTCATGCCTACAATGAATGCTAATAGGACCAGCATGAGGACAGGGTCCTGCTGTGCCACACATGGCCAGTGATAGTTCCCTAGGTCCCCAGATCTGAACTCCCAACAAACCAAAGACCAAACGAAGATACAGTTCCTGTTTATTTGTTACTCTAATTTTTATATTTATTTTGTGTGTATATGTGTAGGAAGACATGTGAGGACATCCCAGAGATTGAGCTTAGGTCACCAAGGTTGGCAGCAGGTGCCTTTAACTGCTGAGCCGTGTCACTCAGCTCTATAGAAACCTTTTAGACCTGGTATGCAAATGGAGTTTGGCCCACTAATGGTCCACTCCAGGATTTACCTCTTGTTCTCAGACCTGCAAGACCACTTGACTCCATGAAATGACTAATTCTGCCACCAACATCTGATCATTAGACACCAACTGTTGCTCTCTCTGAGCGGCAAGACCAGGTCTGTCCTCTGCACTGAATCTGAACACCCATGTAGCAGATGTGACACTTGGGAAGCAGGGGCAGTTCAGAGACACTGAGAGGCATGGTTATGTAGCCATCTCTAGTTCTACAGATGACTAGTACAAACCTGCCATCTCAGACGGCATAGAGCCTTTCCTTTCAGCCTCAGCATGGAGGGTGGAGATGAAGGTTCTGATGTGTTGGCATCTAGTTCCATCAGGCTAAAGGCCACCTGGAACTTTCTCCAAGAGTATCTGGGTCCCTTGGAGAGGTGGATGGGACAGAGACTGCTTTCAAGAAGCCACCTTCTACATGAAAACCTAATTGGAAGCTGGGCCATGAGGATCCACAGGTGGCTGAGTTACAGGCACCAAACTATCATCACCTTGGATCCTCCTGAATGCTCTGCATGGACCATTTGTACAAGGAAGATGTGACAGCCTTCCTTAGGGACTAGAGAATCCAGGTTCCACACACAGGAAGAGACAGGAGCCCCTGAACTGGTGGCTTGTTGAAGGTCTTGTCTCCATCACTGCCCTCGGTAGCTCTATTTGCCCTTCTAGTCAGCCAGTCTCTGTGAGCTATGTGCTCAGCAGCAATGTGACGTGACTAACAGCTGACCATCCCTGACCAAAACTCAGGCTCTCTAACCGTGACCAGTAGGACCCACTGTGAGCAGGGTATAAATGGGTTCGGAACACAGGGATTCGATAGGCAGATTGAAAGAACCAGGGTGACCGGCAGCCTGGCGTGGAGTAGAATGACACATGGAAGAACTGCAGCTTATGAAGCATAAGCTGTGAGAACTCCCATGAGGAGGGCACCTGCCCCACTGAGGCTTGTTCTAGCCCCTGTCCACACAGTGTCTAGACAGACACACAGCTGGAGAGGGGCAGAAGTAGGCTGTGTGGACAGAGCAGAAGGGACTGGCTTTTGTGCCCAGCAGGGCTGAGTGTCAGGGTAGGAAACGATGGGGCTAGATGCCATATGTCTCACATGACCCCAACATGTGTGGAAAAATGAGCAGAAGGGAGGTGTGAGCATGTGAGCACAGGATGTGTGCATGTGCCCTGAGTGGGTGGCCCAGCCTTTGCGGCTGTTTGCTGGTTAGTCAAATAGGACGCAGGACACACTATTCTCTGCGCATTGAGAGGTCCATGCTGTCTTAGGGGCATGGGCCAGCATACTGCAGTACTAATTTTATTTGGTCTTGCCTGAGTTCCCACATGGTGCCAGGTGATTTGGTGTCGATGGGAACTTTGACTACTATCGTCTCCTTCAAAACATACAGGAAACCCTGGGTGACCCGAGAGATGAGGGCTAGGCTTCTTCCACCCCCATTCCCGTTCTATGGCTGATGGCCTCAGCCCAGGCAAGAGAAGGCAGCTGCTTCATATTTCACATAGCATACCCCACCCTGCAAGGAGTGGCTACATTTGCCTCCATCACCAGTCCTCTGCTCCCCTGGGCATCAAGAGTCCCACCTGGCTCTGGGGCAGAATGTCAGGCTGAAGGTCAGGATTCTACCAGCTGTAAGGTGAGCAAGGGAGCTGGGGCAGGGCCAAGGTGGCTGCCTCACTGACCCCGAGGAGGGAGGTCTTTCTGCCTTCTCTCAGGTGAGAACCCAGTCTCTGCCCAGCGTACTAGGTGAGAGCAGTTCCTCTACTTAACGGTGGCTTGAGAAAATCAGACTCCTGGCAACAAGGCCCTGATGTGGTCAGGTTCCCGACTTTCTGTGTCATTTGCTGTTTGATGGCCCAGAAACACTGTTATTTCAAGAGGGATACTCCCTGGCCATGTCCCTGAGCCTGACAACTGCCTTCTGCCCACAATAGGATCTTACAAGTGCTAGAGTATTTTATGTTCCCTGGATGAAAGGCCACACAGAGACGGAAATAAAAGCCTCCTGTGGTTGACACCAGCTTACTAGGCATTTCTGATTCCTCTGTTCATTGAAATGGACTCCTAGATGGGAAGTGAGCCAAGGACAAGTCACACTAGCCATGATGTCACGTAGACACACTATGATAGGGATGGATGGCCCAGGCAGGATGGGTTCTTCTGGGGCTTTTCCCTGATGATCTAAAGAGAAAAGACCGCTGCCATACCCAGGAAGCCCAGTGTCTGTGCAAGCCTAGTGGCCCTGCCAGGAGTCTTCAGTTAGCATCCCTGGGCTCTCTCTGTGGAGGATAAGTGGATTGTCTATCACCCAGTTGTGACAATGGGGCTATTCCCAGCAGATGCAAATACCCCATGGAGCTGCCAGACCTCTGATAAGCTGTGTTGTATCTTTGGTTCCAAGAGGGTTTGCTATCTGAATGCATTGCTTTTCTTCTATAACCCTACCTTCCTCTAAATATCCTGGACCTTTTGTAGCTCCCATCACATCACAGGATGCATGTTCTCTCTAAAAAACTCAAAAGTCTTCATTAAAAATCTGTAATTCCTAGGCCAGTGAGATGGCTTAGTGGGCAAAAGAGCTTGCTATCAATCTTGAGTTCTGTCTCTGGGCCCTCCATAGAGAGAGGAGAAATCTGACTCCTGAAAGATGTCCTCTGACTGCTGAGGTATGCATCTGCATGCATGCACACACATGGACATATACACACGTACACACAAATACACACACATACACACATGGATATATACACACATACACACAAATACACACGCATACACACATGGATATATACACACATACACACAAATACACATGCATATATACACATGGATATATACACACATACACACAAATACACACACATACACACATGGATATATACACACATACACACAAATACACACACATACACACATGGATATATACACACATACACACAAATACACACACATACACACATGAATATATATACACACACAAATACACACACATACACACATGGACATATACACACATACACACAAATACACACACATACACACATGAACATATACACACATACACACAAGCACACACACATACACACGTGGACACATACACACATATACACAAATACACACACACACACACACACACTGTATTTTTTTACTCTACTTCCAACAGTGGATTTGTACTTTTAACTTTGTTGTAACCTCTGACAAATAGTTTCTTAAAGCCAGTTTCCTTTGCATTATGACGCATGTTTTCAATGACTTGCCATGGTTACAGAAACCTGCTCCTCTGGTGAGCACATCTCCAAGGTAAGGGGGTGTGGGAACTACAGAGCTAGCTCAGTTGGTAAAGTCTTTGCTATGCCAACATGAGGACCTGACTTCAGTTCTTCAGCACATGTAAAATTTGGTCATGGCAGAATTCATCTGTAACCCCAGTTCTGAGGAGACACAGACGGGAGACCCCTGGGGCTTGCTGACCAGCCAGACCATTTGAATCTGTGAACTCCAGGTCTAGTGAGTGACCCTGTCTCAAAAGACAAGGTGGGAGGGCTTGAGAGATGGTTCAGTGGTTACGAGCACTGGTTGCTCTACCAGAGGACCTGGGTTCCATCCCCCGTGTCCACACGGTGACTCATAGCCATCTATAGCACTAGTCCCAGGGGATCTGACCTCTGCAGAAGGCCACAAGGAGTACACACATGGTACACAGACATGCAAAACAGGCAAAAAACACCTCCAAAACACACACACAAAATAAAATAATAGGGTGAACAGCAATAGGGGGAGACACTGCTGCATGTCTCCCCCCCACCCCCGTGTTTACCCCTGACATTCCCATGCATGTACACACACACACACACACACACACACACACACACACACACACACCAGATTATTAGGGGATGTAGATTTAATAGAGAGGATTTAACTTAGAGTTGTAGGATTGATTTACTGGGGTGTAAGTTCTGACCTGCCCTCTCACCCTAAGGTCACACATACCTGAAGCCAGGGCCCAGGAAGCCCCTGTGATTGGCTCCTGTAGTGGCCAGCATCATACACTCCTGGTGGTGGCAGCAGAGGCCGGTCCTGCAGTCTGGGTTGGAATAAGAAGGGAAAGCAAATCGGGCATCCTGGCTGAACATCCACATGTGTAGGCGGGAGCATGGGGAAATGAAGAAGCCAGCGCTGGCCAGGGCAGGAAGGGAGCTTCGCAGGACTTGAGGTTCGGTGGGAAGGCAGTGTGAATGGGAGCTAAATGAGTGTTAGCTTTGAAACTACATGCTAGCGCCCTCCATCAGGCAGTCTCCAACAGTCCTGGCCAGCAGGAGCCTCAATATCCCTCACCAAACCAGAGCCTTCAGGATGCAGAATCCCAAAGTGCTCTCTCTCTCTCTCTCTCTCTCTCTCTCTCTCTCTCTCTCTCTCTCTCTCTCTTCTCTCACCCCCCAACCCGAAGACAGAGACTATAAGCTGATAATGTAGTGGGGCTGGGTTACCAGCTGTGGGAATTTTGTAGAAAATAAGGGAAGAAAGAGAGGCTGGATGGTGTAGGTGCCTCCCTGAGTATGTGGTGGCCTCAGAGTCCAAACCTTGATGCTTATACTAGAAAGGAGCCTTCAAGGACTTGAGTAGTTGAGTTTTTTTGGTTTTGGTTTTTTCACTCTTTATTCTTTGCCTTTTAAGGGGCCTACCATCTAGCTCTCAAATAAATACACATGGAGGCTTGTTCTTTCTTATGAATGCTCCAGCCTAGCTTGGCTTATTTCTAGCCAGCTTTCCTTAAATTATCTGTCTACCTTTTGCCTCTGGGCTCTTACCTTTCTCTATTTCTGCATGTCTTTCTATTTCTTACTCCGTGGCTTGTTGTGTAGCTGGGTGGCTGGCTCTGGGATCCTCCTCCTCCTCTCGCTTCTCAATCTCCCCTTACCAGATTCCTCCTCCTTCTTATTCTCTCTGCCTGCCTGCCTGCCCCACCTATCTTTCCTCCTGCTTAGCTACTGACCATTCAACCCTTTATTACACCAATCAGATGTTTTAGACAGGCAAAGTAACACAGCTTCACAGAGTTAAACAAATGCAACATAAAAGAATGCAACGCATCATTGCATCATTAAAACAAATATTCCACAGCATGCGTGTAACACATCTTAAAATATTCCATAGTAGATTTGGGCAAGAAGGTGTGTCCCAGCTGAAGAAACAAAATTGGAAAGCTAAATGCCCGCAGCTGGCTCAAGCTCACCCCATAAGACTGGAGGGACCAGTGGGTGAGGGCAAGATAAGAGAGAGGGAGCTGTGTCCATGCAGTCAGGGTTGGATCTTAGGTCTCTAACAGTCAGACAGACGTACCTTCTTTTGTGTGGATGCAGGAGGACGAAGCAGGCGGGAAGTGTGGATAAAGGACATCTCAGCAAGTGTGTAGTGGGGGCAGAGTTGCAAAATCTGCTGAGCTCCATGGAGTCTGGTGCCTGCAGGTAGCCCCTCCCTCGGCTTTGTTTCCAGGCACTGGGCACCTGCCACTCTTCAGTCTCCCTCTGCTTGTCCTGGTCATGTGGGCCACAAGGGTGAAGTGGGAATCCATGTTCCCTCTTGCTTCTCCAGATAGCTAGTTATCTTCAGAGATGTCATTTGTGGAACTGAAGAGGCCAGCCAGCATGGGTAGTAAGAGGTTTGCTGAGATGTGGAGGATGGAGGGACCAGCAGGGCTCTCCTGGAATGTACTACGCTGGGATACTCAGACCCCAGTCCATTCTGAGACTCTTGCTGGCATCTTCACAGACTTCATCCAAGATGGAGGAGCATGACATGGAATTCCACCTGACACGGAATTTCAAAGATGTTCATTCCTGTCCTGACTACTGGCCATTGGTGGGTGGCGAGGAAACGTGGGAGACTGTCTAGGGCAATGTGATCACAGCATGACTGACATCTGTTCCAGATATGGCCATGGTTCTCTTCTAAAAAATAAAAAAATAAAAAAAAGGTAAGCCAGTGAAATGGCTCAGCAGGTAAAGGTGCTTGTTGCCAAATCTGATGACCGAGTTTAGTCTCTGAACCCCACGTAGTGGAAGGAGAGAACCCACTCCTGAACGTTGTCCTCTGACCTCTACACTCATACCACGGTACACATGCACACACATACACCGTACCACGCGTGTATAAATAATGTAGAAGCAAATGTAATTAAAAATGGAAGGAATGCCCTGAAATTCTCCAAACATATACTTAACATTTTGTCTTAAAGCGTTAGTATTATTATCCTCACAGTATTAAGGTCTCTTGTAGCTGTAGTTGTAAAGAGGCTGGCCTTAAACTGATGCCCCTGCCTCAGCCCCTCGATGGCTGGGATTGCATGTGTGCACCACTGCTGGCTTCCAAACAGCATTGAAGCTCAAAGCTCAGGAACCTCCATCCATTTTGTGGTCTGCCACTTCTTCTGTTTTGTTCCAGCATATCGAACCCCATGAAGAATCATGAGACCCATAGGCATCTGCTTGCCATTGCACCATCTCAGGCTAGCACCCCCAATGTGCCTTTGACTCCCTTTGTGGATTTCCTGTTCTGTATTTGCCGAAGCAATGGACTCAGACATTGGGTGGCTCAGCACTGCTTTCACATTGTGGAATTTTGAATCAGCAGCTTGTAGCTGGTTATGGCCAAATGCCACCTAGCATGTGTTCTGGTCACATCATGTCTGTCAGCTCCTCTGCTGATGTGTTCCTGACCCTCCACCCCATCTGACTAAAGTGAAAATGTTCCTATGAAGGGACCTGGGCTTTGCTGTTCATTTACTCTGTGACATGAGCCATGCCAGTGTAAAAAGGACCAAATGGCCCCTGGAGCAGAACTTCCAAGCATGTCCTCTTAGGTCTAGGAGTGTTGGCTTAGCCCAGCTGACCCCTTCACATCATTCACTCTCCATCCACCAGCCTGGCTTGGTTGGCTGGTGGCTCCTCATCAGAAAGGACAAACCCCCAGAATTGGTGAAGGCAGGTTTCTGCCCACCTTCTGTGTTGCTTGGACAGTGCTTTGTCAAAACCTTCATAATTATGGTGAATGAGATGCAGGGGAAATTAACTCTTATTACTGAAGCAGAGTGTAGATTATTCATTCCTGGGTTTATTATAGTTGTGTGACCTTGGACAAGGCACTTACTCTCTCAGCATCTGCTTTCTGAATAGGACATGGCTGGGACGTGTACAGGATGCTTGTCCTGTGTCATCCTCCCTTGTTGGCTGTCCTTCCCTCCACCCTCAAGGCTTCTCTTTGCTCTCTCAGCTTATGCGACTTCTCTGGGGACCGATGGCCTGCCGTGCGTCATCTCTAGATGCGTTCCACAAACCTCTATGATAAATCATCTGCCTAGGGTCAGACAAAAGCGGCAGATCTGCCCTGCCAGCCCTGGGCAAGTCTGGACCTGTTGGCTTGGCAGTGCAGGGCTGGGCCAGGCTGGCTCCCAGGGATCAGAAGGCTGCCCCAGGGAGCTGTTTCTCAGCTGGGATGAGGGCAGAGGGCAGGTGGGCTGGGTTTCCCTGCCCCACCCTCCCACAGTGACACAAATTACTCTGTCTGGTTTCTGCTTCCTCCTCCTGGGTGGAGTCTCCATGTGGAAGGCTGTGCTAAGGAAATGGTGGGGAGAGAGCCAGTGAGCACTGGCTGGGGTCTGGGTAACCCAGCTCCTCTTTATCTTCTTGAGGAGGTGAATACCAACAGGTGACAAGCCCAGGGCAGTCTCGGGGCCTTGACCTTAGACTCTACAAGGAGAAATTTTCTCACCTCTGGGTCCAGAGAGGACCAGCCCCTCTTGAGTTCCACAGTTATGCATCTCAGGCCTGGCTCCAGCAGGGGGTGCCCTACCCATGCTCTTACTAAGAGGACCAGATGAAGTCTGAACTGTCTCCAAGTCTTCCTCCACCAACATACAACTAAGACCTGGCTTGACCTAATCCTGGCTGAACCTGTAGGCTCAGAACATGTGTTGGTGGCAGTCTTGGCTCATTTTTGCGCAAACTGACCCAAGACCCTGGAGACTAAATTCACTCACCCCCACCCCCAGATCTACACGTGAAGGGATACTCCTGTTATCCATTTTGTTTCTTCCCTGTTCAGACCCTTTCCCATTTCAGCAGAATCTAGAAATGATATCTCTAAAGTCAAATTTTTGAGCAGAGGGCGTGGCAGCTGCTCTGGGTTTCTCCGCACTGTCCTGGCTAGTCCTGTCCACTTAACTCCTCTGATACTGAGGAAGGCAAAGGATAGGACTCCCCCAGATGCTTACGATGTCCTCCTCCCTCCAGGATAAGCCACAGTGTACGGGAGATGGCCCAGTCCCCCTCCTCCTCCCCTGGAGAGGGAGCCACCTTCGAACATCTGTGGAGTTCTCTGTGAGTATGGAGGTGCCCCCCACCACGCAACTTGGCTGGGTTGGAACAGGTTGGAAGAGGGGTCTGCCAGGGTATCAGCAGCTGCCTTAGGTCAAGGCCTGAGTGCATATGACCCATAGTCATGGTCTGCCCTCTAGACAGATGTGGGCAGGAGAGGTCCAGGGCTCAGAGACCATGATGTGAAGCAATTTCTTCCCAGGCCTGAGGGGAAAGCAAAGGGCTGGTGGGGATGGTGGGTAGGAAAACTTAGAAGACAGAAGACATAATGATCAATCTCTTGGGACACACAAATGCTGCCAGGAGCCATGGGGTAGCCTGGCATCCTGAGCCGGGGGAGCTCAGAGGATGCTGGACCAGAGGCTAACAGCCAGTTGTCTTTCTCCACAACACAGGGAGCCAGACAGCACGTACTTTGACCTTCCCCATCCCAGCAGGGAGAATGGTGAGGCAGTGGGCAGCGAGGAGGCCAGCATGGACGTCTTCCACCTGCCGGCCATGACCTCCTCAGTCATGGTGAGTGAAGCAGCTCTTGCTGGACACTGGTAATTAATGTGGGTTGGCTTTTCTTGGGAGTCAGGCAGAACGAGAAAGCAGGACTTCAAATGATAAAGATGTAAACATATTAGTGGTTCATGTTATATCAGCTTCTGGGTAGAAATGGATTCAGGCATGATTGGCTCCTGTGGCAGGAAGAAACCTGTGTCTTTCTTTGATTTTTTTTTCCCCTAGGGTGCCTTTGTTTTTTAGGCAACCTCACACCTCAGAGAGAAGGGTGTTGGGATTTTCCAACATCTCAAGGCCCCGTTAAAGGGCACCTCTCCCTTTCCATTGCCCGGGAAACCTACTCCATGTTATTCTGCTTGCTGCTGTCTGCCTCTGAGCTATCCCTCTTTCTGATTGGCCCATGACCTTTACCTTCCTCTGGACCAGGCCAGGATGGAGGGTAGTGAGCTAAGTTCTCTATATTAGAAGGAAAATATGTGGCCAGAGGGAGCAGTGGCTTCATTCTCCATCCTGAGGGCTCTCTGTCCTGGGTCCAGGAGGGGTGCCAAGTAGGCAACCTTTGGAATGTGGCTTCCCAATGGGGAGTTCCTCTTGTCAAGAAAGCACTGTAGTTGGTGTGATTCTGTCCCCTGCCTCTCTCTCTCTGGCTACCATCGCCATGCCCTGGTGGTGCCAGGAGCTAGAGGAAGGTGACTGGCAGATACAAGAAGGAGCATGTGAAAACCTCTAGTTCTGAGGAGGCTCCTTGAGGCCTTCTGTCCTCAGCATCCTCCCCCACTGGACCACCAGGGTGCTGGGATCTCACAAGACATGGGGGCTGGGAAGGTGTCCTGCGGGGACTTGTTGGAAGAACCTTGCAAGCACATGAACGAAGAGCAAAGCCCAGACCAAGTTGGCACATGTCAGCTGCAGAGACACCAGAGAGCAGAGCGGATCTTCAGGACAGCCGCTAGAGGGTCAGGGACCTGAGCGGCTGGAGAAGTCTGGCCACCTAAGAATGAGCGTACAGTGAGACAGGGCCCCTTGAGCTGTGTGGAACTGGGAGAAGACTGTCTGCTACAGTGGCAGCCCCAGTGGGCAGGGGTCTTTCAGATGTCAGGTGATGTACACATTTCTAAGCTCTGCCTGTCCAGCCCTGGTCTCTGTCTCTTCAGGAGCCTGTGAAGGAGTAGCAGCTTACCCTTACTCAATACCCAAGTGTCTATTTTACAGGCAAGGAAACTGAGGCAGATGCTGTGGAGGGGAAGCCTGGGGTTTGGGGGGCAGAAGATGGTCCTGCAGCATGACAAGAAGAGTAGTCCTCCATCCTTCCTGGTACCCTTTAGAGACAAGATGCTGACCCTCATCATCTAGGATGTTGGTGTTTCCCAGTCTAGAGGGACAGGAGACAGCTACCAGACTCCAGGAAGAGGTGTAGGGGCTTACACAAGGACTAAAGATGCCTGCCTTGGGAATGCTGGAAGCTGTCTCCCCTAGTCCACGCTGCCCATCGCATGCCAGAGAAGGTAGAGTGCTCTGAGACACCACTGACCTACCTCGGTGAGGGTCGTGAACTGGAGGGGAAAGCAGGGAACAGTGGTACCCACACCTGGCCCTAAGGATGCCCAATGCAAACACGTTGGCAGAGTGCTCATGAGACCTCACCTGCCGGGGCATGCTGCTCCCAGCGGGGGTAACTTGGGTGGGGCACATTGCCTCCACAAACAAGGGGCCCACTTTGTCAGGCAGCTACATGCCTCGCAGTAAAGCCATGGATGAAATTCCTGGGTGCTCAGCTCAGCTCCTGGAAGTGGGAATTCCCTGGAATCAGACTTCCTGGTCTCCTTTCTGCAGGCTTCATCTGACCCGTACACCCAGTCCTCTCAAGGGACAGCTATAGACCTAACAGCTTTCTGTATGCTCAGAACTCTGACAGAAAAAGATCAAGACTCAGAGAGATACACGATGTCTAGGGCCATCTGGCTGCAGTGCTCCAGAGCTTGTCAGCAGGGTAGTGGGGGAAGACCACCACTGGCAGAGGGCTGCAGGAGACTGCAGAGAACTGCTGGGGGCACCAGATATTGCATACAATGAGGTGGCTGAGGCTTGATCTCATAAATGACATGGCCAATGACAGCTTATCAGGATCACAATGTTCAGGGAAGAAAGGAACATCCAGACCATGCTCCCAGAGCAAGGTGAGATGGCCAGTGATGAGATTCCTAGCTATCAGTGATATATGGGATGGAAATAAGAGTTTGGGGTGCAGCTGTATGGGGGGTGGTTTGGGGACCTACAAAGTCCCTCATTGTTGTAGGATGGGGCTCTTAGGAAGTAGTGGTCAGGGTACAGACTCAGAGTACATACTCCTGATCTGGGGAAGAGGGTAGCTGGCCAAGGCCCACTCTTCAGCTGATTTGGGTGCTCTTACATAGCTAGTGTCTGGAGTCCAGGGTTGAGTTTAACAACTCGGGAGCTCTGAAGTATGATGGACAGGAGAGGTGTGTGTGTGCTGTAGACTCACATGTGGGTTTCACATGTCTCTTTTAAGCAGAGCATCAGCACAAAGTGAAGCTCCAGCCTCACACTCACAAGGTCTGCAGCAGCTTCTAAGGCATTCAGTGTTCTCTAAGGGAATGGCTGAGTGTGTATGATCTTGGAGTCTAGGGGACTGGGAAGTACAGATAGGAAACATTGTTAAGAGGGCTGGGGTAATCAGGCCCAGTAACACTGTGGCTGGATGGGAGCTCCCTAGTGCTAGCCCAGTCTCTGGCTGTGTCCAGTACAAGGAATACTACCCAGGGTTCTCAGGACAGTGGGCAGTTCTGGCTTCTGCAGTACCGAGAGCTCTCAGCAACCTGACCTCCTGTGTCTTCACCCATGCCAGCAGAAAGAGGTACACTTAGTGATGATTGGTGCCTAGTCGTTCCTATATGCTGGACATCCCGCTCAAACACCAGGACAATACAGCAAAGGTGGCCTGGTTTAAGCCAGTATAGTTCTTGAACAGATAGGACTTCTCTTTTATTCAATGGTTTATTCTGTATCCAAGGGACCTTGAGTAGGAGATTGCTTTCTGTCCCATGGGAGGTCTTGAGCAGGCCTACCACTGCTGCAGCGAACCCTCAAAAACTATATGATACCTTTCACCCAACCTTAATGACTGGCAGAAACTGGTACAGTCAGTGAGTTCAAGTTCTCACATGCCTCTCAGTCTCCATGTCCTTGCTTGTGAAGTTGGGGTGATTGAAGGGGCTAGAACATAGAGGATGTTGGGAGATGTGCAGAGTTCTGCGTACCAGCTGATGTTGAGTACCAGCTTGTCTGTCTGGCCTTGTGTGGAGGGCTGGCCAGACCTTGACATATGACCATGTCCTTGTCTTAGTTGAGAAGACTGCATTGTGGGGTTAAAGAAAATGCTGTGGATAAGAGCAGTTGGGCCCCTAGTGGGTCTTGGAAGAGCTCCAGGGTTGGTGAGGGAAGCTGTGGGCCCTTGTGGCCATGTAGGTGATGTAGAAGAGTCTAGAAGGTTATGATCAGTAGGGGGGGAAATTGAAGGTTTCTAAGGTTAAATACCCTGAGTTCATAGCCCACCCTGGCCTTCTAAGCTGGGAAGACCTTAAGGTCCTTTAGGCTTATGGATCTCAGTGGCCCCGTCTGTGAAATGGGGAGATGAACAGGAGTCTCTAGGATTTGAGGATAGCAGGTGCTATTTCTCCCCCAGGGTGTGATGGCAAGGGCAAAGAAAAGGTCCTGTTTCCCAGACCGCTCTCTTGAGGATTCCTGAACAGTTTTCCAAGCAGGAGCACTGGGTCCTTAAGCTGATTTTTCCTTTCTCTAATTTAGCTTCTGCATATGGAATTCTTTGCCTCTGGCAGTGTCTTCAGTTCTGGCAGTCCTTGAAGATTCCAGGTGGTTTACAGGAACCATGCTTTAAACCAGGTCCTGGTAACTTGACATGGTGGCACATGGCTAAAGTCCCAGGCCCCGGGTGGCAGTTGGAGGAGGATTTCATGTTCAAAGCCAGCCTGATCTACATAGGGAGACCCTGTCTAAAAAAAGAAATGGCCCTCCGTCCAACAAGAGAACTCAGAGAAGCTTCTCCCAGGTACTGAGTAGGATGAGCTGGGGGAGGGGGCATGGAATAATTGATTCAGTGTGTGTGTGTGTGAGTGTGTGTGTGAGTGTGTGTGTGTGAGTGTGTGTGTGAGTGTGTGTGTGAGTGTGTGTGTGTGTGAGTGTGTGTGTGAGTGTGTGTGTGTGAGTGTGTGTGTGAGTGTGTGTGTGTGTGTGAGTGTGTGTGTGTGAGTGTGTGTGTGTGTGTGGGGGGGGGTGTGTCCCAGATCACTGAGGCTTCCATCAACCACACTGTCTTGGAAGATTAGAGGGAGGGCAAAGTCCCCCATGGTGAGCACCAACTGTGTGCCAAGAGACAGTGGGAGCTTGGCTTTGAGGAATTCTCGCCCCGCCCCCCATACACACATTGTTAGAGCATCCTTTCCCTCTGATTCCTAGAGTCTTCATGCACCCCGTGAAGGCCCCTCCAGCTCCTTGTTAGGATGCAGACAAGGTAGAGAATGATACAGTTAAGCAGAGGAAAGGGGAGGAGAGGCCGGCGCCCTGGGTAGGGCTGCAGGATCGGATCTCTGTCCCTCCTCTCCTCTCTCCACATCCTCCACCATAGCCGCCCCTTCCCGCTGTTTGTGGCGCCTTTCTGTGGCAACAGCTGTTGTGGGCAAGCGAACCACAGAGGGTTGGGGTAGCACTGCAGCTGGATAGGGCAGAATGTCCTGTGCCATCTATCTGTGGCCTGTAGGGGCCTGAGCCACGGAATAAATGTCTTGAGACCCCAAGGGTCCCCTTTGCTTTGAGGAGAGATTATCCCTCTTGCCCAAGAGGACACTCGTGAGCCCTGCACATGCATTGTGGGGGCAGATAAGTCAGGAAGGACATACCTTTGCAAGGGGATTTACCATGAGAGAAAGGATGGTACTAAGCTGGGGACAGGGACTTGGTTCAGTGTAATCCACTTGGGAACCCCAAGCCAACCCACCACTCCTAGTGGTTCCTCGACACCTTTACCTTGACAGGCTTTGGTGGTAAGAGGGTCTTACATTTACAACACTAAACTGAACCGACCCCCAACTCCAGGGTCCTGGAGAAGAGGGGTAAAAGCCACCAGCAGGGGCAGTACATGGTGTGTTTGCTCCTGAACCAACACTCCGCACTTAGGCACCTGCCTGTCCTGAGCATACGGTATAAAAAGAACAATAGGAACCCGTAGGCTTCAGTCTCCTGCCTCAGCCTGAGGGTTCTGCAGGAGCAGATAGCAAGGTGAGGCCCGTGAGAGACCCCGAGAGGCAGGTTCTGAGGACCCCTGACACTACGGGAGGCACGTAAGGACTCCTCCTGCCACTACCTGGGGTACCTGAGGCAGGACCCAGGCTGGGCCAGAGACTGCAGTAAGAGCAGAGTTCAGAGCTGGTCTGATGGGCTCTCAGGGCAGATGCCTTCTCGGCAGTGTGAGCTGCGCTCTTGTTGAAATCAGACTTGCTCTCTTTCCCTGTGCCGACTTCCCCCTTGGCTTTGTCCTTGGGGATTTGTTTTAGGGGCCTGGAAATTCAGCGCCAACATCCACTTTCATGGGAAACATGTCTACTGTAGACAGGACGGGGTCAGGTACCTCTGCCAAAGGTGACTTCATGGTTGAAACAGATCTGAAACTCAGATGCCCCCCCCCCCCGCCGCCGCCAGACAAAGGGCAATAATGACCATCGTATGGTCATCCCCACTAGGCAGATGTCAGTGTAGAGCTTCTGGCTAATCAAGGTCCATGGTAGCTGAGATACATTTTCAAAGGCTTTCTCAGGAATTCTGTGTGGTGACGTGGTCATGTCCCTGCTTCCCGGGCTTAGGTAGATACTATCTATAAGGCAATGCTATGGGTTTTTTTGACTCCACCCACTACTTTGGGCCTTTGCCCAGTTGACCCTGTTTCTGGCTCTCCACAGGTGCTCTGGCACAAGCATGCTGGTGTGTTTTGCCTCTTTTCAGACCTTGATGTGATCCCTATGGGTCTGTAGTTCCCTGGGAGGAGGCAGGTTCTCTCACTTGGGTCACTAAAGCTGACAGCCCCATCTCTTCCTTCAGGGTGGCCAAGCCCTGCCTACCAAGGTCTCCAAGACCAGGGCTGACAGCTCATGCTTTAGAGCAGAGGCTGTTTATAGGTGACAGCCACAGCCTCCAGAGCCTTCACTGGGTGGCAGCTTAGAAGGAGCATGGTGGGAGTAAACGATCTCCAAGCCAGCCGCTGACCCCACATCCCTACCTGCTCCCCCTGCGCAGCCTCCTTGGTGCGGTCCAACACATCTCCGGGCAAGCTGAGGCCTGCCCTGTGTTGATGAATAGTCATGAGAAATAAAGGGGTGGGCCCAGGTTTGTTGTTGGATGCAGCCGGTTGACAGAAATAAGGGAGATAGGCAGAGAGAGAATGCCAACCCCCAGCCCACACGCTCCTCAGCATCCTTGGCTCCTGCCTTCCTAGCCACCGAGCCTCAGTCCTTCAGTCCAGCCCACTGGGAAGCCACCAGTCTGCCCCTACCCCACCTAGCCACCCAGACCCATGCCTCGGCCCGCGGCACACCAGCTCCTCAGCGTGTGCAGACCCCCACGAGCCTACCATGCTTTACGTCGGTGACCCCATGAGACACCTCACTACGGTAGGTGTGCTGCGCCTGGTATAGGGTCTGCTTAGAGACTTGGTGCCATGCATCTCAGGGTTTTAGTGGGATCTGCCATAGTCGGGGTTCAGAGAGACATTCTCTCACCTGTCTCCCTGGTCAGGTACCTGCTACCTGTTGGGATGACCGGAGGCATTGGGAAAGCTGGGGGCAGATCCTGGTTTGGAGGTGGACAGGCTCTGGTTCTGTTTATCCTGCGGTAGCTCTTGAGGACCAGCAGCTTCTAGCTGCAGGGAGTGGGAAGCTGAGGGAGGCTTGGCTGGTGTCTGATGAGGTGAATGAGCCCCTTGCCCTGGGAGTAGGGTGATCCTGAAACAGCTTTTGAGGCTGGTGACTCTGGCCATGCTCAGGGTCCCCAAGCTATCCTGTCCTGCCCACCCAGCTGCCTAGGAGCTCATGCAAAGAGGTCACTTTGCTTTGGGCTTTGGTGTAAAGCTGCCGCGCCCTGCAGAGAGCATCCTCACTTGGGGATTTGTTCACTTGACAGCACAGATGGGGCATTTCTCATAGCCATGGGTTCTTCCCTACATGGGTATGAACTCCACGGCATAGGTGGGCAGCAGGCTGGACCCAAGGCTTCCTGTTGCTTCTCTCATTCAGGTACAGCTAGCCTGGAAGAAAGGCAGGGGGCAGAAGGGGCCACAGCCTGTGCTTGGCCAGAGCCCAAGGGACTAGGGCTCATTTCCAGACTTGCCAGGTCCCTGGGGTCAAGCAGACACCAGGCTGCTAATTGAGCAGATGGGGGCCTTGGTGCAGCTGCCTCACATAAGGCTATTTCTCCTTTAGGGGAACAGGATGAGAAAGGGCCATTGCACATGCACCATGCAGGGATCCTGCAATGAGAAAGGAATTGCAGGATGCTGATAGAGTCCAGGTGTGCTCAGGATAGGTGCATGAGCCATGAGCATAGAGCTGCAGAAATCTTTAAAGAGCTGCAACTCTTGGCAGTGTGAACATTGTGTGTGTGTGTGTGTGTGTGTGCGCGCGCGCGCGCGTATGCATGTATCCATGCATGCATATGTGGGGGGGGCATACTGGCATAGCTCTAAGGGATAACAATTCTACCCTTCCCCCCAACCTTCACACCTGAAATCCAAGGGGATGCCCTTTCTTCCTTCCTCTGTCCACATACTCACTCATTTATCTGTCTACCAATGTGTCATTATTGGATATCAGCATGAGCTCCCCAGGTAGCAACCTTTTACTTCCACACCCAGCTCTAGGCTGTATGGTTCACTGACCTCTGGGGTCTGAAATCAAAGGGAACTCCTAACTAGCTAATCTGGAAGCCAGAGGGTAGAAGGACTCAAGTATCTTTTTCCTCTAATGGAGCAGATGCCACCCACGGGAAAGACTGAGTGCAGGTTAAATCATGGTTCTGCATGAGGGTCCTTCCTGGGGCCAGTGAGAGGCAGAGATCCACTGTCAGGGCCACACAGAGACCTGCTTCCAAAACAAGGTGACTTCCACCCTGATTCCACTGCCCTAGGTCCCAGAACCAGCAATGCCTACCATGCCATGCTGTTTTTCTCTCTATGTGTTATGTTGTTATTGTTGTTGTTGTTGGTGGTGTGTGTGTGCATATGTGTAGGCTAGAGGTGAGCCTTGGTTATCACTCACCAGGAGCTTTCTTCTTGTATTCTGAGACAGTCTCTCACTTGCACCTGGGGCGTGC
This sequence comes from Sigmodon hispidus, assembly GCA_004025045.1. NCBI lineage: Eukaryota > Metazoa > Chordata > Mammalia > Rodentia > Cricetidae > Sigmodon > Sigmodon hispidus. The sequence continues at coordinate 3,550 of PVIH01008870.1, read as the reverse complement.
TTAGTGGGCTAGATTGGGTTGTCTGTCTGTCTGTCTCTGCATCCCAGCACTAGAATTACAAACACAGACCACCATGTCTGGCCCTCTACATGGATGCTGGGGACTGAACTCAGTTCCTCCTTCTTTTGTGACATGCACATCACTGACTGAATCATCTCCTCATACCTTTCTTTTAGACCAAGGACACGGCAGCTTCCTATGCCCTGGACTCTGCCTCTCCACCACCTTCCCCTCTCTCTCCAAGGACTAAAGAGTCTTTAGCCAAGTAATGCCTCACAGCTCCAGTCCAGCCCTGAATGCAGTGCAGGATGGGCTTCGTCCTGCACAGAGAACCCATTTCTAGTGTAGGAGGGAGTTGAGGTGCACTAGAGCTGGGCCTGCTAGATGGGATGAGACGAACAGGAACATAGTGTAGCTGGCATTGTCTCCTGACATCCCAAACTCTCTTCTCTTCTTCCCCAATTTCCAGTTCTCCTGTATGTGTGCAGGGGGAGAGAGAGAGAGAGAGAGAGAGAGAGAGAGAGAGAGAGAGAGAGAGAGAATATCCTCAAGTATGAGTGCCCTGGTTCTTCAATACCTGTTCTGTGGAATGGGACTCAGCTGTCTCTGCAGAACCAGCATGGTGGTTGCATGATTGGTGAACCTGGTTTTTCTCCCTTCTAGCACAGCACATCAGTAAACAACTGTGTGTACTCTTCCGTGAGGTAACATGGGAGCACATGTGTGGCCCAGGTCTGGAGTCCACAGTATGCCTGGAGCAAGCTTCCTTGTACTCCTGCAGAAGCATGATTTCTGAGCCAGGGGAACCCAAGGGATGGCCTCAAGTGGGAAAAGATAGCTGACTCAACAAGAAAAGCCAAGTGGAGCTGGCCTAGGTTCTAGAAAGGCATGGCGCAGTCCTGGGAAATGACCACAGGAGGGCAGGGCTGAGACTAGGAGAAGGGATGTTGTCCAGGTGAGGGAGCCAGCACCCAGAGAAGGTGGGTAGGAAAATGAGATTCTATACTGGACTCAAGTACTAGCTAGATGTCAGGGAAGGAGCGTGTGAGATGACCTCAGGCCCTTCAGATGTGATGGAGAGTTGCTGCAGGGGCCTCGGGAATGAGTACTGGGTGTTGTACGGGGGCCATGCAGTGTTGGGGGTGCTGACACAGCTGAACAGTTGAAATGGAGCGAGTGGCTGGCAGGTAGGAGCTGGAGACAGTGTGGAGTTCCTGAATCAGGGAAAGGAGGGAGGAAGAGGCATCTGCCCATGTGGTGGCCGAGGACAGGGCATCTGTGGAGATGATGGTCAGGTGTGAGCAGGAATTTGAAGGACCTGCAGATAGGACTTGAGGACAAAGACACATTTGCCTTAAGAGCCCTGTACGTATGTCTTTACTCTCTTGGCTCAGACCTAGACCCTAGAGCTATTCCCAACTCCTCCCAACACCTTATCTGGGCTGCTACTGTGTGTTCGAGGGCCACAGAGCTGCCTACCCAGGGCTTAGACACAGCCACTGCTCCCTCCTGTCAAATGTCTCCCTGGAGACCCCTGTAACTCTTTCTGCTAAGGGATGAGCTTCAACCTCTTCTGCTGCATCCCTCACCCAAGCTCTTACTCTTGACCCTTCCCATAGCCAAGGTTCTTCCCGCCTAGAACCACAACAGATCCTATAAGACATCTGGGGGCCATGGGGCTGCTTCCTACAGACTAGAAGCCACAGCAGCCTGTGCCGCTCCCAGAGCCCTACTCTACCTGGACACCTGTTTCTGCCACATTGCTAGATAGTGTTCTCCCTTATTTCCTGAAGGCCCTGAGCTTGTTTGCTGATTGTCTGGGTGGCTCATCATTGTCCTCCCAGGGAAGAGCTCAACACCCTCGGCCAGGAGATGGCATGAGTATGTGGGCAGCTTCTGTCCTCACCTTTCATGGCTCATCCCCCAGCTTATATTGGGCTGCCTTCTCCCTCTTTGTGTCCCAAGACAGTGTCACAGTCTTCTTATGGGCCCCTGCAGGTGACATACTGGGGCCCACATTGTTCTTAATTGTACACCACCTTTGTCGCATCGAATTTCTCAGTTTAGCTGCTCATCCTTTGTTCCATGCTGACCTAAGACCTAGGAAGACACTAGGAGGTCCTCATTGGCTGACCCCAGGGTGTCCGCAGCCAGCTCCATGAACAGAACAGATGGACAGAACAGCAGTAAGGGGAATGCATGGACATAGATGCTGAGTTCCAGAGTATGAGAATGTGCTCAGAGAAAGTAGCTGTCAGAGGTCCCTATCTATATCTTTCTTAGAGAGCCACCTCTCCTATGCTATTGGGATAGAATTGAATGTTTTAAAATTTTCTGTGAATCACGGTGGCTTATATTGTGCTAAGGATAGAGGAGCTGTCTAGAGACCCTCAAGAATGTTCTGCTCTATGATAGCTAGGGTTCAGGCTATGCTGGGTGGAGGAATGGCCTGGGCTTCACAGTGGGTCTTGCAGACACATGCCTGGCAGCTGAGTGGAGCTTCTGGGGGCATGTTTCCTGGGTGTGAGGTGTGGAAAGTTCCACATGGCCCTGGCATGGGACCGGGCAAGGCTCTGTCTCAGCGGGCAAAAGGAGGGTGCTATGTGCATACCTTCAGGGAGGCAGCCGTTCCCCCCATGCACAAGTCATGTCTTGTTGACATTTCCATCCGTTTAATCATAGGCTCAGGGAGACTGTGGGAAACACCATCAGGATGGAGGTCTCCAGCAAGTACACAGGCGGGAGGGATGGTTGTCTCCACAGGGCCAGGCTGCTGTCAGTCACTAACCCCGGGCAAGCTGAACCCAGGCTCAGACATGCCCAGGAGAAGACTGGGGTTCCAGAAGCTTTCTTACCCCTAGAAGAGTCCACACAGCTTTGGCTGATGTTCTAGAGAAAGGAGGGCCCTGTCTCCCAACCCCTCAATGCTGGGCTCAGAGCAGAATGAGCATAACATTTGCCCCAGGGTGATGGAAGGAGGCCCCGGGTTTAGCAAGTTTCTGCAGCATATGAGACCCCATGGAAGTAGATGTGGTCACAGGACCACAGCACCCATACCTGTGCTGGATGGATAAACGATTCTTGACTCCTACCTAGGATTATTGCTCTAGTGAGGGAGCAGAAAAGGCCATGGGACAGCAGAGCTTCAGAGCAATGCCATCGACCAAGTGGCATTGGAACATGAGATAATAGAGGCAACTCAGGGGAGCCTGAGGAACCATAGCATACTGGGCTCTGGCAGCTAGTTCCTTTCTCCAACCCCTGTCTCAGCCACTTCTGTGAGGAAGCCAGGGTGAGCCACAATTGCCCTGTCATCCACAGGAGGGGACACACAGAGGCCAAGGTGATGCTCAGACAGAAGAGAGGGAAGAAAGAAAGGAGTCGGGAGGGATGAAGTAAAGGATGAGGGAAAGGGAAAAAATGACAGACCAAAAAGGGGAGGAGGGAAGAGGAAGTGATGGAGAGGGGGAAGGGAGGGAGGAAGGGAGGAGGAGGAAGTGATGGAGAGGGGGAAGGGAGGGAGGAAGGGAGGAGGAGGAAGTGATGGAGA
>PVIH01008869.1:0-87211 GCA_004025045.1 Sigmodon hispidus | reverse complement strand
GAAAGGACTCTTGTGGGTCCAGAGAGTCCCCAAGACAGATCGAAGAAAGGAGGGGAAAGTGTGTAATAGGAGCAGCAGAGGAAGGGGGGTAGGGATAGTATCGGACCCCTAGATGGTTTAGCATGACTGGATATAGAGGTGATGGAAAAGAGTTGGGGACTACCATTGCTGACCCCAGGTTTCTGGTGATTTGGACACTCTGACTGGCATGTTGAGAAGAACAAGCTCAGTTCATTGTCATCATGGGTTATTGTGAAGGAAGGATTTGACAGGGCTCAGATGCTCAATGCGCAAGTATTTGTAAGTAGAAGAATTTCCTGCACCCCACTTCCCACATCTCCCTTCGTACTGGCAGAAAGAGAACTGGGGGTCCATTGAAGTCCTCCATCAGGAAAATGCCTACATCTGCTATGTCTATGGGGACAGGGGACTTGGGTGAGCATATCCTAACCTTTTCTGTCCCCAATTCTGTCTTAGTCATTTTGGCATCACTGTGACAGAATACTCCAACAGAAACAACAGACATGATAAAAGGTTTATTTTGGCTCACAGCTTCAAGGGGCTCAACTTATACTTACTTGACCTTGACCCCACACACTTGAGCAGAAAATAATGGTGATTGGACCAGGTAAAAAAGCTGTACACACCATAGAGTACTGGGCAGCAGATAATGGAAGCAGAACCAAAAGAGGCCATAGGCTTTAAAGGCTGCTCCTAGAGACATACTACCTGCTAGTCTCCCACTCCTAAAGGTCTCATGGTCGCTCCAAACAGTGTAACTAGCTAGTGAGCAAGTGTTCCAGCATGAGTTTGCAGGAAACACTCCAGATTCAAGCCAGAATCCTCTCCATTCACACTGTTTTGCCCCTCCTCCATGCACCTCACCTCTCACCTGGACCACAAGAGTCTCTTAGATCTGGATTTGCATTATGTTGCCTTCCAGTCTGCATCTTTACACTCCCCAGATGACCTCCTAGCTGGAGTGTCTCCTAGCTGGAGCCAGATTGAAATTCCAGGAGCCAGAGCTGATGGTGCCTTCCTTGAGGCCAACTTTTACCCATTTGGTAGCTGGTAGCTGGGAGCTATCAAGAAAGTGCCTGTCACCTGGAAGTTTTGGTCTACCAGCTTGTCCCGCTGAATTGTCTTTTCCATGTCCGGTTCCCTTTGTAGATCCTCACTTCTGTCCTCATTTCAAGCCTGAGAAAAGTATCCCCAGGCTCAACTCCATTGTGTACCCTATACTGAAGTGTCATCCTTGATGCTCCCTCTGACATGCCTGAGACTCCCCCCAACTCCAAGATGGGCCAAGGTGCATCTGGATCACAGTGGTTCTGGACATGGAGGAGGCTGGCCTCACATCCTGGCTTTGGATCCTGTAGTCCTCTGAAGTATGTACTGAGTTTCAATTTCCTTCTGTGAAATGTGGGTTCTGGGAGCTTCAACTTCCCTGAGGGCTTTTGTGAAAATGAAAAGAGTCCATGGAATGCACTTAGAGCAGTCCCTGGCTTGTAGTAAGTGCTCAATAAATGAAGCTAGGCTTATACACTTCTACATCGCCAGGACTGGCATGGAAAAGGTGCTTCTTTGGCTGCATGGTTGTGGGGAGAGCTGGAGCATCTTGGTTCAGGGGATACTGAGCTTCTTGGAGGGGGGCCTAGCTGGAAGATAAGTCCATTGCTAACTGGCTGTGAAGGCCAAGGCTAGGCTGCTGGTGGCCCCCAGAGAGCCATCATTAGAAGTACTTCAACTTCAGAGCTAATGGCTGCTCCATGTGTCAACTTCTATCTGGTCTGGTCCTCCCCCAGAAATGTGGTTCTAATAGTCAGCTGACACCTCATTAGCCTAAGTCCAGGTCCAATTGTGCTGTTGCAGTAAGCAAGCAAACCTCTGAGGGGCCAGAGTCTTGGTAGGGCTGGGCCTTCCCCAGGGCCAGAGGGCCCACAACATGATACCGGCTCAGGGCCCAGTCAATGTGTTTCCAATCAGCAATTAGTCTTTAATTAATGGGGCTGTGAAATGATTGCTTTCCCGTCTGAATGGCAGCATGGGCAGGGAGCCGGCAGGAATGGCCATCTGGGGAGTGTTAAGCTGGAGTTACAAGAGGAGACATAAAGAAAGGAACCAAACACCCCAATTTGGGACTAAACCATGGCCCTGGGCAAGCTGCATGGCGTCCAGCCCAGTGCCAAATGAAAGCCAGGCCCGGCTCCTGGTGGCACCTGCTCCTGACTGAGCTCTGGTGTACCCACTGGGTCTGGAGGTGGCTGAGAAGCTACCTTCTTAGGTCCTTAGTTTCTCTGGATGACCCATGAACAGACTCTTCCAATGTTGGTGCTCCAAAAGGCTTACGCCAGTACACATGGCCTAGTGGGAAAGCTGGCCTGGTGGGCAGATGCGCCCTAACATCGCAGCTGGGCCTCATTTGTAAAATGCTGATAATCATTTCTATCTCCTAGACTTGTTAGAGTGGAAAAGAGTTGTGTAAACTGTCAAGTGAGGCTTTGAGCTAGGAGGTCATGCCGTAAGCTAAGATGATTCCAGAACCCAAATACCTCCAAACCAGGTTACCACGCTGTATCTTTGCTACTGATTACAGATAAGATAGCAGTGGTGGCAGCCACCATGTGGGCAGTGCAGCATGGAGTGTGTTCATGTACATCAGTTTGGGTGTCTTCCCAACATCCCTTTGGAGTTTCCATTGTACTCATGGCTTCCAGCTAGCAGTTGGAGGCATCTAGGGTCCTAAGTACTCTACTGAGTGCTAACTGAGCCGGAGAGTGCACTTAACCAGCTCCCCAAAGCCAGCCTCTTTTAATGTCAAAAGCGCCATCTTGGACAGCAGTCTGAAAGTCTCTCTGGATATTCAGGGTCACAGGCAAAAGAAACTAGGCCATGGTTAAGCCACTACCAATGGACATATTCAGTCTTGTCATGGGGTGATAAAAAGACCAAGGCACAGAGAGGTCAGGGGCACACTCAAGCCCATAGAGCATATTTCTATTGGTCCTAGGCTTAGGGCCAAGGTTACCTACTCTTAGACCCATTAAGTTGCTACTAAATCCAACTCTCATAAGGTCTTCCCACTTCCTACTGATTCCACTCTTAATTATTATGTTTTGTATCCACCCCATCAAACCCCTCCAGACAGAGTTCTCTGATGCTCCCCTGAGATGCTGCCTCAACTTCTGTCCTTTGTGGCATCCAGGTGGACATTCCAAATGCACACTTTGGTTTTCATTTACACCTGCACAGTTTTGCTTAATTAAATCACAAATTCCTCAATCTGACATCCAGGGCCATCTACATGAAGCTCCCAGATAGATTGCTAGCTTCAACTTCATCTTCCTGCTTATAAATCTATTGCTAATAAGTTTCAGCCCAAGTGGACTGAGCAGAGACAGGTTTGCTCCACAGAGTTGTTGTGAGTCTTCAGTAAGTTGTTGTATGTAAAACCCTTGGAATGGTATGTTAGTATTGGTTTAACAGAATAAAAAACAAATATGCAGACTAACTTTATCAATGCGCATCTCCAGAGTGCCTCCTGCTCACAGGCTCCTCTTCTCAGCCTATAACACTCTTGTTCAACACTTTCATCCTTCAGCTGCTCCATCTCGCCCTGTCTATGAGTAGCTTACTTAAGGTTTCTATTGCTATGGCGAAACACCATGGCTAAAAGGCAAGTTGGGGAGGAAAGGGTTTATTTGGCTTATACTTCCATGGGACTGTTCATCAACAAAGGAAGTCAGGACAGGAACTGAAACAGGCAGGATCCCAGAGGCAGGAGCTGATGCAGAGGCCGTGTGGGGGTCTGCTTGCTGGTTTGTTCCCCATGGCTTGCTCAGCCTGCTTTCTTATAGAACCTAGGACCACCAGCCCCACTCACCATGGGATGGGCCCTCCCTCATTGATCACTAAATGAGGAAATACCCTACAGCTAGATCTCATGGAGGGATTTCCTCAGCTGAGGCTTCTTCCTCTGGCGACTGTAGCTTGTGTCAGGGTGACACACAAAAGCAGCCTTTGACCAGTAGAACTCTACTATGTCCTTGGAACCTCATCAACACTCTAATGCATCCTCTCTCATAGTCTCCTACTTTCATTCAGACTAAGAATGGAACCCAGAGACTGCTGTGTGTTAGGCAGGCCCTGTCTCACTTGTGTAGCCTACACGTTTCTTGAAGACAGGCAGCATGGGCATTGAATAGGCATCAGGCTCACATGAGCCTAAGTCTCAGACCTGCAACTTTCTAACTGTACACCCTTGGACAAATGTGACAAAACCTCCCTAAGTCTCAATTTTCCCAATAGTAATGTAATCCTTACTCTCAGCTGGGGATTAAAAGGCTGGTCCAAGAGGACAATGAGCAGCAGCACAGTAGGTCTTCTCTTCCCCCACTTTCATGTATTAAAGACTTAGAAAGGAGCTCAAGTGCCTGAGGACTGGCCTACTTCTGGCCTGAGAAATATTTCACTGTGTCCTGACACTCTGACACTCCCAGCTTCTCACCTGGACCAGCCCATGGCAATTACAGGCATAGCTAGAGCTGATTACAACAAGAACCCACCATCCTTGGTTTTCTCTTTCTTTTTGATTTTTTGTTTTTGATACCAAACTTTACACTGTAACCCAAGCTGCCTTAGAATTTACTATGGAACAAAAGTTTGCCAGAAACTCATGGCAATCCCATCACCCCATCCTGTTGACTACTGAGATTACTACAGGCATGAGACATCAGATATTCTTGGTTTTTTTTTATTCTTATTACTTTATTTAAAATTGTTGGTATGTAATGCCTTTAAAAAGTGACAGATAAAGACCTTTTCAAGGCCAAGAAGATAAGGCACTAAGCAATGTGTCAAAAACTAAATTTCCCTTTTTTTGGAAACTTATGGAGGGAAGAGTTTATTGAGGTTTTACAGTTTCAAAGGGTAAGTCTATGACCATCATGGTGAGGAGCATGGCAGCAGGCAGACAGGCCAGCAGGCCAGCATGGTGCTGATGCAGTAGCTGAGATAACAACATGTTGAGATAACAACTATGAGGCAGAGAGGGAGCCAACTGGGAGTGGTATGGACTTTCAAAACCTTAAAGCCCATCTCCAATGACACACCTCCTCCAGTAAGGCCACACCTCCTCCAGCAAGGCCACATCTCCTTCAGCAAGGCTACACCTCCTTCAGTAAGGCCATACTTCCATGAGCAAGGCCACACCTCCTTCAGTAAGGCCACACCTCCTCCAGCAAGACCATATCCCTTTCTTGCTTCTTTTTTTTACTGGTTCCAAATAGCATCATTGTAAGGAAAGGTCAAGATCCAAGACATTCATGCTAAAGATTTCCCCTCTTTCAATGAAATAAGAATGGATGGATTTGGAGAATATCCTCCTGAGTGAGGTCTCACAAACTCAGAAGGATAAGCAGGGGATGTACTTACTCATTAGTGGACTGTAAGCAAAAGCATTCTTCTTGTTTTTCTTAAAATGTAATTCATCATTGACTGAAGAAGTATGGCTACTCTTGAGTACACCTTCTATCAGCTTATAGATACTTTCATAGGAATGGCAGGGCAGAAACCCTGGCAATCCCACATATGTTCAGCTTGTCATACCCTTACCCAGGCTGCTTCTTCAGTTCACCTGTTGACCAGCTATGCTATGTCCTGTGTCTCACCTATGGAAAATTTGATAATAACCACATTGGTAGTCTCATCTTCCAGGATTGTTAGAGGCAAATTTGGAACAGTGAAAGTTGCTTAGGAAGGTGATAGATATGGCTGTAATTCTTGTACTGTCAATGCCTAGCTAGGATTACTTGGGCCAGTCTCTTTGCCACCCTGACCTTCAGATTTTCATTTTCTATAATAGCACACTCTAAGTTTCCATATCCTCACCTATTTTTTCTATGACTTCAGTGCCAGAATGGACTATATCCTTTGAAACAATGAATTAAAACAAACCTTTTCTTAAGCCACTTTTGTCATGCATTTGTTCACAGCAATGAGAAAGGTCACTAATACAGAGACTTGGTACCAAGAAGCATGCCATTTTTGACAGGCTTGATTTTGTGATCTTCAGGACAGTTGGTTTGTAAGAAGAATGTGGAAGAGTGTAGCACTGTGGGCTATAAGAAGAGCTAGATGAGCCAATTCTTTCAGATCAGAATGCCATGAGAAATGAGGACAGTAAAGACCATCCCCATGAAATTTCAAAAGAGAGCAAGAACTCTATCAGGAAGTGGGATGGAGGCCATTCATGTTAAAATCTAGAAAGGAATCTGAATGTGTTCTGTCCATGTCCTATGAACTGGAGTGAGCATAAATTTAAAAAGAATAAACCAAATTTTAAAACATAGGATTCATGCTGTGGTATGGTTATGATTCACTTCACTTACTCAGATTTACAAGGAACGAGGGCAGAAAGACATGAAAGGTGTCATGTTTGCTAAGGAAAGGAGCTTCCACCAGATTAAAGGTGACAAAGCAAATAAATCAGCTGTAATTGATAAAGACATTAATACCATCCAAAAGAAACCCCTCAATCTATACTGGGATAATAGGAAAGGTGCCCCAACAACAACATTCCTACTTGTCAAAGGTATTAGCTTATAAAAATGAAAAATCCTTTGAGTAGGGAGCCTGAACTGAGAATTCCACCCAAGGGTCCCCTGATCAAAAAGTATTTTCCCAAGTTTGATTGCAAAGACATTCAGAGACCATTGTAGCTATATTTCAAGAGGGCAAGGCTAGATATCTCTAGCTGACAGCAGAACTTGACATCATCTATATGGTGATCCAGGGGTAGAAAGTTATACTTTAGAGCTATCTATTTGAGTGAGTGCCAAGTTAATTTGTAATGGTTAGTTTTCATTTTGAACTTGATTGGCGTTGGAATCACCTAGGAGATAACACCTCTAGAGATGTCTGTAAGAGTATTTAAATTCCTGTTCAGATGTCACTTTCTCAAAGAAAGTTTCTAATGATTTCAGCTAAAGTGGTACTTCCTGGTACTTCCTTCAAGTCCACTGATCACTGATAATTGCTCCTTCATTTTCCTTATAGCACTTTTAACTATCAGGCATATTATTTATTCATTTATGTGATTATTTGCAACTCTCCACTAGGAATTTAACTTCATGAAGGAAGGTGCTTTGTTTTTTATCATTTCTGTATTCCCAACATATACAATAGTGCTTGACATATAATAGACATTTAATACAGTTAAATAGACAGACAGACAGATAGATTCAAAGGAAAAGGAACTTGAGAACTAGACCCATATAAAGTAGAATTATCATATTATTGGATGTGTTACTTTTTAGAAAAATATGAATGTGCAAAGCGCATTCAAAGTGTGGCCTATACTCAAGAAAAAAGTCTATAGAAAGTGTCCCCAAGAAAGCTCAGATATTAGATTTATCAGACAAATAGTTTGATAATACGATCAAAAAATTTCAAAATGACTAAATGGCTATGGAAAAATTCCAACATCTCTTTAGATAGGGACTATAAAAAATGACAGATTACATGAAAGAACCAAATAGAAATTTTAGAAAAATGAAGTACAAAAGTGAAATGAAAAATGCACTACAGTTGACTGAGAGTGAGAACCAGTTGATACTATGGTTGTCTAGAATGCCTCAAGCCTTAAAGTTGATACTCAGCACCGAAGCTGGGCATGGTGGTACACAGCTGCAATTCCAGCACTTCCAAAACAGGCAGGAAAATAGGAAGATCAGAAGTTCAAGCTAGTCAGTTCAAGGTTAGCCTCGACTACATGACAATCTGTCTCAAGACACCAGGAAACTTTTACAGGAAGATAATGGTGTGTTTAGATAGATAAGCAAAAAGATTTTAAAGAAATCTGAAAATAGGTCAAGAAGCATTAACTGTCCAGAAAAAGAAACAATCTCTTAGTTAAGGTTTTTATTGCTGTTATGAAATAACATGACAAGGAGGGTCTGGACCAATAATTAGGGAACCTTCATGAGACCAATCTAGGCCCTCTGCATAGATGTGACAGCTATATCACATCTATTTGTGGGGCCCCAGCAGTGAGATCAGGACCTGTCCTTAGTGTTTGAGCTGGCTTTTGGGAATCTATTCCCTATGCTGGGTCACCTTGCCCAACCTTAATGCATGATGAGGGCACTTGATTCTTCCTCAACCTTATGTGCCATGCTTTGTTGATGCCCATAGGAGGACTGTACCTTTCTGAATGGAGATGGAGGAGGAGTGTATGGGAAGGGGTGGTAGATGGGAGGCAGGGGGAGGGAATTGGAGGACAGGAGGGATGAGAAACTGTGGTTGGTATATAAAATAAATGAAAAGATTTAATTAATTGAAAAAAAAAGTATCCTGAAGAAGATTGATAGCTGATGTCTGATTACATTAGAGGCTGGAATGGAGCCTCTAATGTTCATATTCAAAGAACTGCATAAACTAAGGTTTTCAGCTAAGAATTCTATACCCAGCCAAATGTTCTCTTAAAATTAAGGAAAACCCCAAATATCCCAATATAAACAAAAATTGAAAATATCCATGATCATCTGTCTTGCCTTGTAGGAAATGTTAAAGACATTACTCTTCAGATGTAAATGAAAAGAGACTAGGTAGTGTTGGATCCATATGGATAATGAACCCCAAAGTTTGGTCAGTATTTTTCTCTCATTGGATTTAAAAGACAACTTAAGGTGGAAATTTAAAACCTGTGTTTATAAGCCTTCAGTACATAAAGATATTTTGTGGTAAGGAAATTTCAAAGGTAGATGGAGGTAAAGATCGCTGCTAGAACATGGCCTACTATGCATGAGGCCCTGTACTCCAATGCCAGCACCATCACAAGAGCACAAGAAAACAAGGAAGAAAAGGTGACATATATAGTACATACTATTGAAACTATTAATCCCCAGACACCCAATAGAGAAATGACCTTTTAAAAGATAATAAAAGAAATGGCAAGGGACTAAAATGGTATCCTAGAAAATACGCACTTAACACAAAAGTTGGAGAAACAGAAATAAACAGTATGGATAGAAAAATGGCAGATAAAAGTCCTATCATTGCAGGAATTATAAGAAAGCTTTCACCCTCTATCATCTAGCTGTATTCTGTATGCACAAAGCACACTTTTATTTGTGCAGCTGTGGGAGATTGTGTATGGGGCATTGTTTATGCTAGGTAAGTGCTTTCCCACTGCATTACTTTTCCTAACTCCATTAAAAAGTTTTATTTTAGGACAGGGTCTTACTAAGTCACTAAAGATGGCCTTAAACTTTCACTTTTACTGCCCCAGACTTCTGTAGTTGGGATTACAGGCATGTACAGTCTACGCACAGTCTATGCCCAGCAAGACACATTTTAGATTCCAGTGTCACTAAAAGGGAAAGCACGAAAGAAGAGAACCAAACTGGCAAGTGTAACACAAACAGACTTTAAAACAAAGCTTCTCTAATAATAAAAAGAAATACTGTATAATGTCAAAAGAGTCAATATATCAAGGAGACACAGCAATTAGAAACATAGATGCATCTAACAACACAACCCCCCTAATATATGAATTATATTTTGACAAATAAAAAGGAAAACAGATAATAATAGTTGAATACTTTAATACTTTACTTTCTGTAACAGATAAAATCAGCTGAAAATTAACATGGAAATAAAAGATTTAATCAACATTTTACTCACACTTGAACTAAATAGGTACAATGATGGACACTTCTAATCTAAGCACTCAAAAACCAAGGCAGAAAGATCCAAAATTTGAAGCTAGGCTATAGTGAGATTCTGTTCTTTGAAATGTACTAGACTTAAGAGACAACTATAAAGCACTGCTCACCAAGAGCTAATACACATTTTTCTCATGTTCAGATAAAATAATATCTAGTTAGATTATATTCTAGACCATAAAACAGTCTTAACAGATAGTTTTATTTTTATTTATTTTTTATTTCATGTGAATTGGTGTTCTGCCTGCATGTATAACTGTGTAAAGGTGTCAGATCTTGGAATTACAGACAGTTGTTAGCTGCCATGTGGATGTGGGAATCGAACTCAGGTCCTCCAGAAGAACAGACAGTGCTCTTAACTGGTGAGCCATCTCTCCAGCCCAGATAGTTTTAAATGATTAAAACAATAGAAAGTATATTCTACAAACACAATGGAATGTAATTCGATATATAAATAACACAAGTTTGATAATGTCACAAGTATATGGAAATTTAATGGCACAACCCTAAGAACCAAAGAGTCAATGAAATCACAAGAGCAATTAGAGAGTCATTTGTGATGCATGGAAACAAAAACACAAGATCCTCAAAAAATGCAATGTGTCAATATTTACAGCTGTAAATGCCAATGTTCAAAATTGAACGAGTTCAAATGAATAATCTAACTTTCCAACATAAAGAAACCAGATAAAAGAGATAAATGAAACACACAAGAACAGAAGGAATGCAATTGGAAACATTTGGTGGAGATAAATGAAGTAAGGAAATAAAAATATAAAGAATATTAAAGAAGCTAAGAATATGGTACTTTGAAAAGATTAAAAAAAAAAAAAAAGAAGCGCTAACCTTTATCTAGACTGAACAAGCTAGAACAAGAAGCCACAAATTACTGGAATCAAGAATGACAAAGAGTATATTACTAGTAGTCTGATGAAAATAAAAACAATCCCATGGTAATATTATAAACACTTACACGCTATCAAAGGAAAGATCCTACATGACAAATTAGACAGATTTCTATAAAGGCACTAATTACTGAAACTGACTCTAGAAAATCAAGAACACAAACAAGAACTATTAGAATTAGTAACTTATCGCAATAATATAGAAGAATGGAAAATGAATGTATTTTATCTTGGTGTACTTTGCAGTGAGAGACTAAAAATGAAACCAAGAAAGTAATTCCAATAACTGGATGTGGCAGCAAGTTTGTGTACATGATTACAAGGGAGGCTGAGGTGGAAAGGTGACTTGGGCCTGGAAACCTGAGTCCAACCTGAGAAATAGAAAATGCTGCCCCTCTCTCTAACAACAAAGCAACAGTTACTGGGATTGAGAACACAAATGAGCATAGAAAACAATTCCATATACAATAGTGTCAAAATGATGCAATGCTTAGGATATATGTGCAGGGCACAGGGTAGATCACAACAGGACATTGAATCAAATTAAACAAGACCTAATTTGAAAGCCAGGAACACATGCTATTAAGATAGCAATACTCACAAAACTTTCACAGATTAAACCCAATCCTTATCAAAATGCTAGCTACCTTTTCTCCCTAGAAAGTAGCTTGGTGATTTTAAGCATTCATATGGAAATGTAATAGAGGGCTATTCAAAACAGTAGAAAAGTATAAAACAATTCAGTTCTTTGAAACTTTCCAATTTCAAAACTTGTACTAAACTATGGAACTGGACTGAGTGGTACTGACATAGTGTAGGGAGAAGAATCAGAGAGAACTGAATCTAGGCCTCAAGTTATCTGTGTGTAAAATCTAAGGTAAGAGTGAAAAGACTACCCAATGAGAAGTCAGTAGTCTTTAAACATGGTACTGCCTAATGGTTATGCCAACAGGAGTGGGGGGAAGAATTTTGGGTCTCTGCCTTGCACCATGAAGCAAAAGCAGACATATAATAAGTTCAAGGCTACATAGTCAGATGCAATATCAAAAATAATTAACTCAAAATTATCAAAGACCCAAGATTTAAAAATGTTATCTTAGATATGACTCCAAACAATAACAGAAAAAAAGGATAAATTAAATTAAATTAAATTCCAAATAAAGAAGTGCCTCCCAGGTCCTGGAATTACAGGCACAGGCCCCCATACACCACTCACTGGCTTGATTTTTAAATGAGTAAATGATTCAATGGACATTTATCTGAAGAAAATATATGAATGACCAGTAAGTACATAAAATGTGCTCAGCATCATTAATTGTGAAGTACAAGTCACAGTGATGAGTGCTCTACACCCACATCTTCCTTCAAAACGGAACATAATCACACATGTTGAAAAGAATAGTGAACCATCATACTTTCCTGGTGGGAGTGTAAATGGTGCAGCCTTTTTGGAAAATGGCCCAGCTATTTCTCAAAATGCTAAACATAAATTACCATATAATCCAACAATTCTATTCCTTGTGAGTATACCCAAGGGAACTGGAAAAGCGTTCATGCAAAAACTTGTACATGCATGTTTGCAAGATGATTATTTATAATGTCCCCAATGGAAACGGCCTTTGTGCCCATCAGCTGATGAGTGGATAAAGGTCCAATGTATACGCATGATGGAATAGCATTTAATAAAATGTAATGAAGCACAGATACATGCTACAATTTGGCTAGCCCTTGAAAAGGTTATGCTGAATGAAAGGAGTCCATCAAGAGACCACAGATTGTATCACTCCATTTATGTGAAATGTTCAAAGTAAAAAAGTCTAGAAAGATGAAAAGTACATTAGTGATTTTCAGGGATTTGGAGAGAAATAGAATGTAACTGCTAAGTGATACCAAGTCTCCTACTGAAGCAATGAAAACATTCTAGAAATTAGATGGTGACAATGTTTGGGCAGCATTGGGAATACAATGAAACTTGTACATTTAAAGGCTGAATTTCTTGGGTAAGTCCAATTTCTCAACAAACACTGAATAAGAAATGAAAGCACACAGGGAAGTTGTTCCTGTCTATCCAGTGTTCTCTGATCTTACAAACCATAGTAACTTATCAGTCCAAGATTTTGACATCCTTACAGCGTGCAAACCACATTTGATGTCATTTTTATCTCACATAGGTTTACATAAAGACCACCACGATGAAGACATGAAACTTTTCACTACCAGAAAAGTCTTCCTTATGGTATCTCCTTAGAGCCACAACCCCATCCACCCCACTATCCATAATCCCTGGCAACCACTAATCTACTCCCCAACTCTGCAATTTTGTCATTTCAAGAATGTATATAAATGGGATAATACAGCATGTGACCTTTGAAATTGGTTTTTATTACTGAGCACAGTTCCCTAGAGATGCATTCATGCATGCATGAAGTTTGTTCTTTTATTGACGAGAAGTATTTCATACTATGAGTGTACCAGTTTGTTCCATCACTTACCTGTTTAGGGTCATTTTGCTGGTTTTCAGTCTTGGACTATTGAAAATAATTCTGTTATGAATGAGAAATCATGCACAGGTTTTCTGTGTGGATAATTTTTCATTCTCTGGGATAAAAGCCCAGGAGTGTAATTGATGGGTTGCATGGTAAGTACATGTTTAGTTTCTAAAGAAACCACCATATTATTTTCCAGAGTAGCTGTAACATTATATATTTTCATACCAGCAATGTTAAGTTTTAGTTTATCTTCATTCTTGCCAGCATTGTGTCTTTCAGGGAATTGGTTCATTTTGGCTATTAAATGTGTGGGCATATGGTTGTTCATGTTATTCCTTTATTATCATCTTCATGGCCTTGTGATGTTTTAGTGGATGTCTCCACTTTCGGTTTTAATATTGGCTTTATTTCTTCATTCATTTATGAGTCTGGATAGAGGCTTATCAATTTTGCTGATCTTGTTTTAAAAAAGGACTTTCAGTTTTGTTGATTTGCCCTATTGATTTCATAATCATTTTCACTCATTTCATGAATCAATTTAATTGATTTTTGCTTTAATATTATTTCTATTATTTGAGTAAGGTGTAGATGATAGTCTTGATTTTTATCTAACATATGCATTCAGTGTTCTGAAATATCTTATGAACAGGGCTTTAGCTATATCTTACATATTTTGATAACTTCTCTTCCAATTTTTTAAAATAAAAATTTGTTTTTTAAAGCTCTTGAGATTTTCTCTTTGCCTTATATTTAAGTACACCATTTAATCTCCAAGTATTCTGCTGTTGATCTCATGGTCTTCTTTCTTTCACCTCTCACAAGCTAGGTTTCTAGGCATGTGCCAGGATGGCTCACCCTCTACTATTGGTTTCTATAATCCTATTCTGGTCTGAGAACAGACACTCTGTAATTTCTATCACTTTAAGTCTATTGTAATGGAGCCCAGAGTGTGATCTGATTTGTGACTATCCTATGTGAGCTGGGGAAGAGTAGCTATTCCACTGTTGCTAAAGCAGTCTATTGAAGTCTGTTACAGCGGTAGGCTAATATTGTTAAAGTTCTACTATTTCTAATGATTTGATGCCAGATAGATACATCTATTTGTGATAAGGGACTACTGAAATCACATGCATAATGATGAGTACATGCATTTATCCCTGAATTTCTATGAGATCTCAACTTCCATATTTTGACACTTGTTTGATGTACAGAATTTAAGAATTGTTATGCCATTGGGCTGTAGTGGTGGCACAGGCCTTTAATCTCGGCACTTGGGAAGCAGAGGCATATGGATCTCTGTGAGGTTGAGGCCAGCCTTGTCTATAGAGTGAGTTTCAGGGCAGTCAGTGCTACATAGAGAAACCTTTTCTCAAAAGAAAAAAATTGTTATGCGTTCCTTGAAAATTTTCCTTTCATTGTGATTTACATCTGGTTTGTCCCAGCTAAAACCTATGTTGAAATGTAATTGTAAAAGGTATGGCATTGAGAACTGATGGGTTCTTTAAAAAGTAATTTCACCACAGAGGCTTCATTTATCATGTGGAGATTAATGGTGTCATCATCACAGAGGGGGCTAGTTATTTTGAGAACTTGTTTTAAAATGAGCCTGACACCCCCTTACTTTCTGCTACATATGTACTTGTGCTGTGAGTCCCTCCTGAGAGGTGGAAGAGATGCTGACTGTGTCTCATGGAATTATGAGCTGACTAAGTAGATTTTATTTATGAATTTCTCAGTCTTAAGTATTCTGCTAGAGCAATAAAAATGTGGTCTAAGATATGGTCTTATCATTTAATAAGTAATAATCATTCCTCTTCATGTGCATCATGGACATGAAGAGCGCCCTTATGCTGATGGCTCAGGAGCAAATGCACTCAGACTATGCAACTTTGTAGGACATGGAGAAGACAAATACATTTGATCATTTAAGAATATGTGTGGAAGGTCTCAGGCCGCAGGCCAGCTTTGTGGGATCTAAAGAAGGCATAGTATCTTGAGAAGAGACTGAGGGTTGAGTTCCCAAATCAGGATTACTTGCATGGCATGTACATTTTTCTAGATTTGATTCTCAGCACTACAAAAATTCTTCAGAGTAATAGACACATATGAATTTCCTGACAAAAATGAAAATAATTGTTTAAAGGAAGATCACATAGTTACAGAAGCACAAAGAAAGACACCTTGATGAAATATAAGCCATTAATGAAGAAATTAAATTTTTCTGGAGCTGACTAATACAGTGAGTGAAATAAAATCACTATTCTCAGGATGACAACAGTGGTCTTGACTGGGTAGAAAAATAACTGAAGTTGAAATCGGGTCCATTGAAGCTACCAAGTCTAAAGAAAAGAATTAAATCAAAGTGTGGACAGCAAAAAACGGCTCGGTTGGTAAAAGTGCTTGCTGCACAGCCCTGACAACTGGAGGGAAACTCCCCAGAGCCTACTGAGAAAAGCAAGCACAGCTCCTGCATTCTTCAGAGTGATGGGAGACAGAGGCAAGAGAACAGGCTAAAAGCCTGTGGAAGCCACACAGTCCCTCAGATACCAAGACACTTCAGAAACAAGATGAAAGGTGAGAAGCTACTTCTGCAGAAACAGTCTCCTCACCTCCTCACACTTGGCCTGGCATGCAGATACGTGCTCTCTCTCTCTCTCTCTCTCTCTCTCTCTCTCTCTCTCTCTTACACACACACACACACACACATATAAATAAATAGAAATAAAAGTCTAAAATTCAATCACAATCAGAAGTCATGATTTGAGGGATGCCATCAACATTAAACATATGTGAGGAGAGCCAAAGGAGAAGAGATGTAGGAGCATGATGTTCGCTTAAAGAAATAATGACAGAAAGCTTCCCAGATATGGAGATATAGACATCTATGTACATGAAGCTCAAAAGTCTCTATGTGGGTTCAATTCAAAGATTTCAGTCAAAAACTTTATAATAAAAACTGTCATAAACCAAAGACAAGACACTTGGAAGCAATAAGCAAGGCTTGTCACACATGAAGGAGCCACCATCAACCTACCAATGGATTTCCCAGTAGAGACCTAGAAAGCCAAGACAGAAACAGATTATATATTCAAAGTAAGATTTAAAAACAAACAAAAACATCCTACTAGCCAAGAGTATTTTATCTGAAGGAAAGAAATAAAGACTCTCAGACAAACAAAAAGCTGAGTTCATTAATCATTGCACTAGCCTTACAAGAAAAGCTTAAGGTGGTTTTCTATGCTAAAACAAAGGATCCTAATTAGTATTATGAAGATGTAAGAGTCACCAGAGAAAGGTAAGTACATAGCTAAATTCAGAGGACTCTAATGCTGTTATGGTAGTATGTAATCATGTTTAACTGTAGTGTAAAAGATAAAATGTGAGTCTTCAACATAAATTTAGACTGGAAAAGTAGCTCAGTTGGTAAAGTGCCACATAGGCATGAGGGCCTGAGTTCAGATCTCCAGCAATCCCAGCACTGGGGAGGCAGAGATAGGAGAATCCCCATGGTTTGCTGATCAAACTTGCATTCGACTCAATCCGTAGTCTCCGGGTTCAGTGTAACTGTCTCAAGATAACAGGTGGGGAGTGATTGAGGAAGACACCTAACAGCAGCTTCTGACCTCCACACATACAAAAACACAGGCATGTGTATCCAAATACATGTACATATATATATATAAACATGAATACATATTTCACACATGCACACATGTACACGTATGCACACACACAAAGTCATAGTATGATAATTTGTTAGTGTATCCTAAGTATAAAAAGAAATATGTTTGCCAAAATTGTTACATGTGCCAAGCAGAGTGTCACACACCTGTAATTCTAGCACTTAGGAGGGAAGGACAATAGGACCTTGAGTTTAAGGCTTAGCATAGGATAAATAGCAAGACCTTGTTTGAAACCTGCACACACAAAGTAGCTAACTAGCAAAGTATCATAAAATGTGTATGGGAGGCAAAATTTAGAGTTTTGTGTATAATCAAAATTATATTGTTATCAGCTTAAAAAATACTTAGATCTTATGGGCATTTTATGGATGTCCCATGTTAAACACAGTAAAGATCTGTAGTGTACACATAAAAGATAAAGGAAAAAGAAATGAAAACAGGTTATTACATTTTTAATATTTTCATTTATTTTTATTTTATGTGAACTGTTTTTTTGCCTGCATGTTTAACTGTGTAAGAGTGTCAGATCTTGGAATTGCAGACAGTTGTTAGCTGCCATGTGGATGCTGGGAATCGAACTCAGGTCCTCCGGAAGAACAGTCAGTGCTCTTAACTGCTGAGCCATCTCTCCAGCCCAGCTATTACATTTTTTAAAATCCAGAAAACTGTGAACAAAATGGCAATAGTAAATCCTTACCTAACTACAATTACTTTTACAGTCTCCAATCAAAAGACTAATAGTGCAGGCCAGTGGTGGAGCATGCCTTTAATCCCAGCACTCAAGAGGTAGAGGCAGGAAGATCTCTGTGAGTTCAAGGCCAGCCTGGTCTACAGAGTGAGTTCCAGGACAATTAGGGTTACATAGAGAGACCCTGTCTCAGAAAAACCAAAAAGAAAAAGAAAAACAAATAGTGGTTGAATGAATGCAAGTTAGTATACAACTATATCTTACTTACAGAAAGGCCAATTGGGTTTGAAGTGCACAGATATGCTGAAGGCATTAGGGTAGGAAAAAGCATTCCATTCAAACGCTAACAAAACAGAACAGACATCGCTATCCCTGTATCAGACAAAATAGGCTACATATTTCTCAAAGCATAATATATAAAGAAAATTATTCTATGATAATAAAGAGGTCAGTTCAACAGGAGTATATAATAATTATAAATCTATATGCAACAGTGTCAGAACACCTACATATATAAATTAAATATTAACAAATCAAAAGGGAGAAATAGACAATACACTATAGGAAGAACACTGAAATAGCCCGCTTTCACTAGTGGATAAATCATCCACACAATAAATGAATGTGGAAGCATTGGACTTGAACTGTACTTTGGAGCAAATGGATATAACAGACATATACACAACATTCCTCCCAACAGCAGCAGAATGCATATTCTTCTGACGCTCACATAGGACATTCTCTAGGGTAGATCATATGTTAGGCCACAAAACAAGCTTTAACAAATTTAAGAAGATTGAAATAATATCAAGTATCTTTCCAACCACAGTGGTATGAAACTAGAAATCAATAACAGGAGGAAAAATGGAAAATTCACAAATATGTGAAAATTAAACACACTTCAGAACAACCAATGGGTCAAAGAAGAAATGAAAGGGAAATAAGAAATATCTTGAGACAAACAAATATGGAAACAGAACACACCAAACCTTATAGGACACAGCAGCAGAGCATCATAAGAGAGGATTACATTGACAAAAAACAAGGAAAAATAATCTCAAACAAATCTAAATTTACACCTAAAGAAAATGGAAAAAAGAACAAGCTGATCCACAGCCTGGCAGATACAATAAAACAACAAGAACCAGAGCAGAAGTAAATGAAACAGAGGTGAGGAAAACTAGAGCACAGCCCAGGTTTAGTTTTCTGAAGATAAACAAAACTAACTAATCTTAGGTGAAAATTCAAAATCAGAAGTGAAAAAAGACACATCATGCCCAAGAACCCAGAAACACAAAGGATCATAAGCCACCACCATGGACAAGTATATACAAGCTTCAGAGCATTGAATACGTGGGTAAATTCCTAGAAATGTACAACCTGCCAAGACGAAGGAAGGGAGAAATAGAAACTCTGACCAAAGCAGTGATGAGTAAGGAGGCTGAATCAGGAATCAAAACTCCCAACCAAGAAAGCTCCAGATAAGATAGCTCCACTGTCGAATTCCATCCACATTTAAAGAAGAATTAATTTCAAGTCTCAAACCCCTACCATAAATTGAATTCAGGAACATTTCTGAATTCATTATATGATACAAACATTACCCTGATATGAAAGGCAGACAAGGATACTTCAGGAAAACAAAATTCCAGGCCTGTATACCTGATGAACACAGAAGCTCAGCTTCTCAGCAAGGCACTGCCAAACCACAGGCGTCAGCACATTGTAAGTCCACACTGTGATCCATCTGAGACGTAGGGATGCCCAATATATACAAATCAATAACCTTCCTGTATTAATAAAATGATGGAGAAACATAATTGGGTCATCTCAGATGTAGAGAAAGCATTTGAAAAAAAGCCAACATCTTGTCATCATAAAACTCTCAACAACTTAGGTATAGACAGAATGTAGCACAAAGTATTAAAGGGTATATACAAAAGCCCAAGACAACATCAAAGTCAGTGGAAAACCTTGAAATGTTTTCATCTAATTTAGGAATAAGTTAAGAAATGCTCACTATTGTCACTTCTATTCAATATACTACTGGAAATACTATCTAGATGAATTAGGCAAGAAGAACAAGAAATAAATGGCATCCAAATGGACAAGAAAATGGTAACTTGCATTTATTTTCAGGTAATATGGTTCTATATAGAGAAAACCATAAAGTCCCTATAAAGTCAATTGTGCTTTTATACAGTAACAACAACAAAACAGACTTAGACAAAATTTAAATAAAAAAGTAAAAGCTATACAATGAAATTTATCAAACCCTGATGAAAGAAGTGAAAGAAGACATTTATCTGTAAACACAGTTCTTGTTAATTTGTAATGTTTCAAATGTCCATACCCAAGACTAGAGAGACAACTGAGCAGTTTAGAGAACTGGTTGATCTTGCAGAAGACCCAGATTCAGTTACCAGCATCCATATGGTAGCTCACAACTGTCTGTAACTCTAGTTCCAGGGGATGTGACTCCCTCTTCTGGCCTGTATGGGCACTGCACACACATGGAACACATACATATACTTTGCGCGCGCACAGGCGCACATGCACACACACACACATACACAAAATAAAAATAGATCTTTTAAAGATATCTATATATCTTTATTCTGTGAATTCAATATGATCTCTAATAGAATTCCAGTAGTATTTTTCACAGAAATAATCAAAAGTATATTGAATATCTCTGTGAAGCCACACAAGACCCTGAGGACCTAACACAATCAAGAAAGGACAAAGTCAGAGGCATCTCAGTTTCTTATTTCAAATTATATTGTAAATCTATGGTAATAAAATCACCATAGTACTGGAATAAAAAAATAGAGACACAGAGTAGTGGAACACAATAGACAGCACAGAAGTAACCCTTAGTTACATAGTCCAGTAATCTTCAAAAATACCCCAAATTCACAATGAAAATGGATAGTCTACTCAAGATACAATGTTGGGAATACTGAACTGTCATACATAAAAAGAATAAAATAGAGAAAGGATGAAGTAAATACAATCCTTATCTTAAACCATACACAAAGAATCAACTTGAAGTTTTGAAAGACAGAAATGTAATACCAGAAAGCATGAAAATAGAATAAATCAACAAAGTGAAAAGGCAAGCCAAAAAATGTTTGCCAATCACATATCTGATAATGCTTAAGAACTATAGTATATAAGGCATCCAGACAAGTCATCAAAGAAAACAAATTATCTGGACTTTTTTTTAAAAAAAAAAATTACCTTAGACTTATAAATTAGAAAAGCATCCAACCCTTCAGACTGGGTAATTTATAATCAACAGAAATTCATTGTTTAGAGTTCTGGTGACTGGAAGGTCCAAGATCATTAGTGATTTAGGGTCTGCTGCTAGGTCTCCTCCTTATTAGTGTCATCTTCTTGGGGTCCTTACATGGTGGAAGGAACAAATAAGTGCCTTCTAGCATCTTCTGTAAAACACTAGTCCCTTTATGTCCCACATGAGCCAGCTTTTAATGTTACTGCAAGGAGAGATTAGATAAAAAACATTGACATTTGGAAGATGGAGGAGAGGCAAGTATTCAGACCACAACAACGGGCAGAAGACTAAACAGACTTTCCTTCAAAGGCACGGGTATATGAGAAGATGCTCAATAGCACTAATTATAAGGAAACTACAAATTGAAACCACACTGAAATATTGCCTCTTACTTGCTAGGATAGTTATTATCAAAATTCCAAAGGATAACTAATATTAGTAAGCAAACAGGAACCCTTGTGTGGTGATATATCACCATACCCTTGTGTACTGATGAATATGAGAACTGGAATGAGTATTGTAGAAAACCTTTTGGAGGTTCTTCAGAAAATGAAAAATGGATCTGATAATTTTACTTCTGAGTCTGTATCATATATTACCTTAAAAGATACCTGCAGCCTTGATTAATTGCAGCATTATTTACAGTAGCCATAATATGGAAAAAAATCTAAATGCCCCCGACAGAGCAGTGGATAATAAAGCTGGTATGTATATGAATATACAATGGAATACTATGTAGCCTTTAAAAAAGAAGTCCTTCCATTTTAACTTTAATAAATCTAGAGAACATTGTCCTAATTAAACGAGGCAAACACAGAAAGAAAAGCACTGCCTGATATTCTATACGTGAAAAAGCCAAGCTGCCATAAACAAACAGTAGACAGTGGTTACCAGGGGCTGGAGGGTGTGGCAAGTAGGGACATGTTGAACATAAGTTATAAGAAAATGTAAGGACAAAGATTTATGGTATTATATTTGGCAACAGATTCTTAGATATGAATATGACATCAAAACTATAAGCAATAAGACGAACAATAGTCTTGTGTGTCAATTTGACTAGGTTACAGTAAGCACTTAATCAAATTCTCATCTTTGTGTTAGTTGTGATGGTATTTTGTAGTTGTGGCTAGGATTAACACTTGGTTTTCAGGGAGAGGAGACTGCTCTAAAATCACAGCATATTTAAAAAAAAATGTTCTGGCATATTTCAAAACTGCTCCTCTTATTCTCTCCCTGTTGGATGTAGTCTACTCTCCTGCATGTATTTAAGAGTACAGAGAAGCCAGTGAGTCTGCAGAACTCATAAAGAACCCAGTAGATCTGCAGGAAGCCTGCCCAGACCCTCTGACTACCTTCTTTCCATGGTAGCTCCTAGGTTTCCAAGGGCTTTTCATCTCTAAATGTCACACTGAGTTTTGTTTTTACTTTTCTCTGTCATTTACACAGATTCTTTTCTCCTAATTATAGATTCCCATCTTTCAGCTCCTTCCACTCCTCCCTCCTCTTCCCAGCCCCCCCCAATCCACTCCTTTCTGTTTCTTGTTATAAAAGAATAGGTTTCTAAGATAACAACCAAACCAGACAAAATAACATAAGATAAGATGTGTTTTCAGTGGTCTGTCAGCTACAAGTCTGCCTTTTCTACCTGGGTTCTAGCCAGGTTTGTCCCTGTTCATTTCTGCTCCAATAAGCTGTGCTGTCTCTAACTTGGGGCACTAGCTTGCCCTGTCATAGTCTCCTACACTTAAGGTTTGCTCTGGTTTGGCTCTTCTTCTTCTTCCTCTCCTCCCCCTCCTTCTCAGGATGGGATGATGACTTCCCTCCTTTCTGTTCGCCTTTGAACTTATCTTTTGCTTTTTCTTTCTAATGTATTATGATGTGAGTCAAGACTGTTTTGATATGCTTCCTCTTCTCTAATGTAAGCATACAGTGCTATAAATTTTCCTCTCAACACAGCTTTGGCTGCATTACATAGATCTTTATTGGTTATATTTCATTCTCATTCACTTCTTGTCACTGTGTGCCAGAGTGAACATTTCCTTACTTCAAGAGACATGTGAAAATAGTATTTCTTTCAAGTTTCACTATACATCCCCTTTCCAAGACATATTTCCTTTACTTGTGTTGAGAGCTATATTAGACTTTGTTAAAATTTGTACATCAACTGTCTAATGTAATTTAAAAATTTTTAAAAGGAAGGCAAGTATTTTTATCCACTTTTAATTTTTTTTCCAGAATGCTTTATTTCCTGATAACCCAATATTCTTTCTTTACTATTTCTTTTTTATTTTAAGCCCCTCCCAGCCCTCCTGATCCTCCCTTTGGTGTTCCATTAGTGTAGGGCTATTGCTATCAAATACTCAAAGGCTCTTGTCTCTTATCTGAAAATGCCATCATTTCTGCAGGATATTTTCTCTGGATACAGTTCTTTTAGCCCCTAAAATTTTGTCACACCTGTTCCTTCCAGCTTCCCCATTTTCAGATGAAACCTATGCTGTAATTGACTAACCACAACCCTAACCCTAACCCTAACCCTAACCCCCTGTAAGTAAGATACTATGTCTCAACAGTTACTTTCATTAGTTTTCTTTGGTTTTAGTTTGTAGACATTTGACCAAACACCCCTTACTTGGTGTTTGCTCATCTTGTTGGGTCTGCAACTTTGTATCTCTTTCTGAATTGGAGGGTTCCTAGTGATTGTGTTTACTGGTAACTTTTATCTTCCCACTTCCCACTACCTAATATTCAATCCTATGTCTTCAAATTTGCTGATTCTTCCCATAGTTCCCATCATTCTCTTTTAAGTTTGCTCATCAGATTTTTTTATTCAGTATGTTTTCTTACTCAATTTTTTTTTTCAATTTTGCTTTTTTTTCCATATCTTCTGTTTTGTTTTTTTTTTTTTAAACCAACTTTCTGGGTCTTCAGTTTTGTTTCAGATATTTGTATTTCAGTTGTTACTTCATTTCCATAGTTTATAAACTCAGTTTGGGCATGCATTGACTTGCTCTACTTATTCAAGTTAAAGTTGTCCTGAGGTTCTTGGTATAATAAGTAATTTTTTTATAAAGTGAAGTCTGGACATTGACCACATTATCTTATTGGATTCTTTATCCCACTAATGTCTTCTGTTTCAGAAAGACTCCCCTCTCCATGTACTGGTATGAGAAGGAGGAGAACACTTCCATACTGCCAGCTTGGAGTCCAGATTTTTGACTCTGCTTTTTGTACTCCATGTGGATGATACATTGTTACTGAAGATAGAGTTACAATTTCAGACTTCCTATGAGACTTCCACAAGCATAGAAATAGGGAACACCTTATTTCCACATGGGGGGAGGTCTTTGACCTTCTTTTATGGCTCAGTGTAGGAGTGTGACAACACAAGATGGACTGGAGAAGCATATTACAGTCTGAAGTGGGTGAAGGGCTAGGCTCCCAACCCGGCATTTATACTCATGAGGGAGGTGGGGTCACAGGCTTTTCTCAATTAAACTGGAATGAAGCAATAGTGTCTAATAGCTTTCTATCATGGCATACACTTCTTTTCTAGTTCTTTGACAACAGGGACCAGGCTTTTGTAGGGACTAGGGGTTTGTTCGCTTGATTGGTTTTTTTTTTTTTTTTTTTTTTTTTTTTTTTTTTTTTTTTTTTTTTTCAGGGTGGTTAGTCTGTTCTCATTAGTATTTCTATCTGTATTATTCTTCAGCCCCATGGAACTCTCCACCATATTGTTCCTTGACTTCTCTGTTCCTTATCTTTCTCTATACTATTCAGAGACATGTACATATAAGTGAAGGCATAGATATATAGATGTAGATACAGTTACAGATTGTGCAAAACTTTTCACAGTACTTAGCAGGATGAATTGAGAGAAGTGCATTTCCCCTTTCCATCTGGGACTATAAATTCTGTTATCCCTTTTTCCATTTAAGAAATATCTCTTCCAAAGAGGAAAAGACTGGAAATAATTTGCAGTCCTCAAGTCTTTCCTTGTAATTAGTAGGTGACAAGTAGCTTCTAACACTCAATGTATCTGGTGGGAAAAAGGAGCCTTAAGGGCTGGATGCTGGCGCTCTCTGAGATGGAAGCTGTGATGGAGCAGATATCTATACTTTCTAATGTTGATTCCAGCCATTCCTACCCTGCTTCTGATTGGTGAGTCTTAGAGCTGTGCCGTAAGAGCCTTGGTACTTGTTTTCCTGTGTTCTCTATGTGCAGGCCCATGGGGACAGGCTATGAGATCTAGACACAAACGTTCCTTGTAAGGCTTCTCTCCTGGGTACTGTCTGAGTGCTTCTACCCTTATTAGGCTGAGCCCTTGGAATCATAGACTTCTCTCTATAACCTATCACATTATTGTCAGCCCTTTCCTTGCAGATGCTCCCCCACCTCTAGGCTCAGCCATGGCTCAGAGAAACACATTCCACAGTCCTTGGGGCTGAGTCCAATGTGGTGGCAGCTATTCAAGAATGCAGGTTGTGTTTGTGTGTATGTGGAGGGAGGATTGCCTGTTTGGTTGGCCTGGAGCCAGTGCTGGGGGGATCCCCAAAGGGCCACAGTCTTAAGGGCTGTCAGGAGAGCTAGAAGCTGAGGCCAAAGACAGGGCAGCAGCATGCAAAGCCCTAGTCCAAGAGGCATCAGTCTGGACTGGGAACAGTGAAGTCCTGAGATTGCTCAGATGATAGTGGCCCCTTTGGGAGATGCTTATGAAATGATTTGAAAGCTAATGCTGCCCTTGGTTCTTGGTTAACTAGGCCTCTTAGCTTACCTGTTCACCTACACTATAGATTTCATGTTTTAGTTTTGGGAACTCCTTTCAAGACTCCCTATTTTGTCCTGGCATAGGCTCAAATTCTAAATTGTCTGATGACCCCGTCACTGGATAAATAACCATTAATGTGACTGTGTTGAAGCACTGGCAATAGGTGAGTTTTTAAATGCGCATTTGAATCTTCTGTGGGAATTAATGCTTCCAAAGATCCTAACACTCCACCAAACATTTGTATAGGACATAAATTTTGGACCTGCCCCCAACTGACTTGAAGGCCTCATAAGTCATCACTATTCCTTGGACCACCCTTGGAAAACCACTATCCCAAAGGAAGCCTATGGATAGGACTTAGACACTAAGGTGGGGTCTTGAAGGTGGTTTCAGAGAGTCTTCCTGAGACAAGGATGCTTTTCAGGGTGGCATGCATCAGAATTCCAAGAGGTGGGCACATGCTCATTTAAGCCTACTGGGAGGCCAGCCCTGGTTCTAAAAAGGCAATAGTGGTGGTAGTGAGGCCATTGGGCTATGCTTTAAAGAAAGGAGACTTGTGGAATTGGCCCAGGCCCACTGCCAGTCACTGGCCCAAATAGACACCCGCTAGGATGAGCTCTGACATGTCTAGAAAAAGCCTGAGCTCACTCTACCCTCTTAAAGAAAATCTCAAGTCATACAGAGAGAATCATTAGTAATTTATCAAAAGTTCATCCACTGCTGATCACAGGCTAGCTCTTAGCTAGATAGTCCCATCTTTGGAGGACTCCTTATCTAGCAGTGAAGACAAATATATTGTGACTATGTAATTTAGTCAGAAAGCTGTAGAAGCCCAAATTGGGGATCCAACCTAGATGGGGCATCAGAAAGACTTGCTGTCTAAAGTGGAAACTATGAGTGAGAAAGTCTTATCTAGGGAAAGAGGAGCAGAAAGGAGAAAGGATGAGCCTTTAAGGGCTGGATGCTGGCGCTCTCTGAGATGGAAGCTGTGATGGAGCAGATATCTATACTTTCTAATGTTGATTCCAGCCATTCTACCCTGCTTCTGATTAGGTTACAGCAAGCATGACCTACTCTTACATTATTGACTCAGTCTCTAGGCTTAGGCCTGCCAAGAACTATAATAACCTATCTTCAGGGTTTTGAGTCACCTTCTGACAAGGATCTCAGAGACCATACCCATCCATGATGGAAACCAATTCCACAAATGGGTGAAGCAGAGCTGGGCCCTGGAGCTTCTTGGGGAAACTTGAAAAGGCAGTTTCAGTGAAACCAAGCCCAGAGCATCTTAGTTGGGGAAGGATGTGGCCAGAGGAACTAACAGACCCTGCCCTGACCCAGTAGTATCTGTGCCTGACATGGTGTTTTGTCTATAGGATGAATACACTACCACTTACTGTGAGGCTCACGGTGGTCCAGTGGGTATATCTAAAGCAATATTTTCCACAATTGGGCACAAAGGGAAGCAGTCTCAATTGTCAGTGACCAGATTACAGAGCCTGCATGGGAAGACAATGGCCAGGCCTTACCCCAGCTTTCTCCAGCATTTCTCAGGACAATAGATTGTGGAATCAATGCATTTATTGTAGTATCTGAGCATGCTATGATCCTGAAGAAATGAGCAAGGACACATAAGGTACCTCTAGAAGCTGCAGAGAGCCATATCTAAGTCATTCACAGTACACCCATGTGAGGGTGGCCCAGTGAGCAGTAACAGGACAACAACCAGGCAGCACAGGTCAAGACCAGTAGTACTCTGGAGCATCTCTGGTGGAGAGAAGAGCTGTGTGCTACAGAGGTGAAGTGGTGCTGGACCCTGGGAACAGAGCACTTCATTTCAGTTCCCTACATGACCTTCCCTTTGCTGGGTGACCTTGAGCATCCATTTCCTATTTTGATGAGTGGGGAGAGCAAACACAGCCCCTATCCTATGGTGGGGAAATCCAAATGATTTGGATGTGAACTTGTTAAGGGAATGGTAAAAGTGAGAGACAGGTGGCTTGCTGGGTACGAGAGCTACCAAACCAACTTCTCTTCACCCTCTGGCCACCCTTCCAACCACAGCTTTCTTCCAGGCTTTGTTACTAGATCTCCCCAGGCCAATGCTTACCCTCATTTTTGGAGTAACCTCAGCTCCAAGTTGGGGAGTCCACTCCTCCCATGTTGTCATTCTTCCTACTTAGGAATCTAGGGGCATGTGTGGTAACTGGCTGAGTTGAGCCTCATGTTGACTGTGATGAGGTGCACACAAAGCCTAGAATCACCTGGGAAGATAATCTTAGAAAGGAATTATTTAGATCAGGTTGGCCTCTGAGCATATCTACAAGGGACTGTCCTGGTTGTGAATTGATAGAGAAAGACAGAGCCCATATGGATTGCGTAGGTCCTGAGTCAAGTAAGCCAGGAGAAGCTAGCTGCGAGCAGGCCAGCAGGAGTGAACATGCTCTTCACTGTGGATGTCATCTGACTAGCTGCTTCAGTTCTTGCCTTGACTTCCCAGGAATGATAGGCTTACTGCGATCCTGGATTATAAGGCAAATAAGCCCTTTCATTCTTTATGTTTTATCAGAGGATTTGTCACAGCAACAGAAATGATGTTGGAACTCCAAGGCTTCCTGTACATACTGTCTCTCTTCCCATGTTCATCAGCCTTCCCAAACCCTCATTATTTCTGCTTATGTGGTCTAGAACTACAGAATCTTGCCTTTGCCAGAATCTTTCATTTGGATTTCTGAGGCTAACCTTCAGTGCCTACATTCCAGTTTCTGCTCTACAAACATGGTCATTCCTCTCCAGGTCCTCTTTGGTTTTCTGAAGGTTGCTGTGATCCCACAGGGGATCTATAGAGAGCTTCAGTAGAGCAGAGGTCATCCTTCACCAAGCCTTTATGGAGGACCAAACGCTGGAGCTCTGCATCTTTGTGAATGGATTTGCTCTTAACAGGATTATCAGGAAGAGGCTCCAGAGAGAGACTCCAGGACATAGGATCGCAGCATCTAATTTCAGCCTCTGTCACTTCCCAGAAACATAATTTCCCATCTCTGAGCCTCAGCATAATAGACGAGCAGAACAATCATCCACTGTCTAACAAATGAAACCTGCATCACTAGACGACTTCCTTTGTGCAGACATCACAGAGTGTCCTTACACAAACTAAAACGATGTCATATGAAATAATCACTGGGCTCAGTTTAAGTGCAGTCCAGAGAGATGAGCAAGCATGGCATGCAGCTTTCCTAGTGGTGTACAGCATACTATCTTATAGACAAAGTGTTTTATAAGTAGAATTACATTCTAGAAGCACAAAGCAAATACACAGAATAACAGCATGCAAAACAGTAGTACTGTTTATTATAGGGGTCATATACATCGTTGCATGCATACACTGTCATGCAACTGCATGCAACTGGCCAAGCAGTGGTTTGTTTACATCAGCATACCATGAACATGTGAACAATGTGTTGTTCTATGTCTAAAAATCATGACAGTTATGATGTCACTAGGTGATAAGAATTTTTCAGCACCCTTTCAATCTTTGGGGAGCCTCATTGTATGTGTGGGGCTGCCAGGGACCAGAACATTATACAACACATGGCTGCAGTGAAGGCCTCTGAGGAGTATGGAACACTAAATCCTACAAGCATCTTGGGAAGTATTCAGAGGTTGGGAAGCCCAGAAAGGAGCCACGTAAAATGGAATGGGGACCATGTGTTGTTCCAGGAGATGCTGTTGCACTGTTCTCAAATGTGCTGAGGTTTGTGTCCTCTTACTCTCCTATGGGGACACACAGAGGAACTCAGTTTCCCGGCTGTTGCTAGTGGCAGCATCCTGAGTTCCTCCTCTTGTCTTCTTTTTCCTACACCCCATCATGGTTTCATTCTCTCAAGAGCAGCCCTTGGGATGGGTGCCAGCAATCTGACATGAGATATCACTGTGGCTTCAAGACCTCCACTGATCATATTAGCCTCTGCCCTCATGGCTCTCACTGTCTTGGATCCTGAAACGCACTTTACACCTTAACCTCCACAGGAAATGTCCTTTAGCCACCTGCCATTTCAGGCATCTCCATCCTCCCACTCTTGCCAGAGCCACTTCTTACTGGCAGCATCCTTTGGGACCATGCTCGCTAGAATGGTATCCTCTCTAGGTTTGGAACATTTTGCTTCCATAGAACTGACTCCAACCCTCTACTTTTTGGACACCTATTGAATCAAGCCCCTTGCACGGAGCCTGTTAGCAGTGCAGTGACAGGAGTTATGCTGATGTCCTTGGTAACTTTGTTATTTGGAAGAGACCTGCCTCTAAAACTTAGAAAAGACACAAGGGACATTATTGACATTTGGCCCTTGCCCCTGTTTCAAGGGTGGTTATTTCAGAATGTTAGTTCCCTGAAGACTTGGAACCAGCTGGCTCCTGGGAAATTCTCACGGGGACAACGCTGCCTTTGTGCCTGCAAACTGGCAACCTGGTCTCAGCTGCTGAGAGTGGCTGCTCTGTGACCTAATGTGACACAGGTGAGTGCCAGTTGGAAGTTGGGCGCATGCACTACTCAACACTTCAAACCTACCAGCCAACATTATCAGAACATATGGTAAAGCAGAAAGAGCCCTCATTGTAACAAATTCTAGCTGTGCTCCACTCCCTAGCCTATATGGTTGCAGTATTCAGCATCTAGGAGATTTGACATGAGATCCTTCCTGTGTGCAAACTGTTTAGTGCTGACCCTGGTACATAGCAGATGCTTAGTAGTATTGTGCCTGCCTCTTGGTCTTCATCTCCACAGCTCAAGCTCTGTTCCTTGAGCAGAGGAGCTGGACAGACACTCTTCTTAAGGAAGAGATAGGCCAGGATTGCAGGAGTCCATGCTGGTCTCGTGTTCTCCTGGTGGGTTAGGGACTAGGATATGGGGGCTTAGGCTGACTGGGCACTGAGGTCAGGACTTCAGCATGGGGAGTAGTGGACTAGGGGAACAGGAAAGTCATAGCCTGGGCTAGGGAAGCCTGGGTACCAGCTTCAGGTTTCTGCAACTCTACCTGTCCTTGGCAAAGTCCTTGGTCCATTTATGCTATGAAGACAACACTGTAGGTGGCCTACAGTCTTGAAGGTACCTCCTAGCCTGGCCACTCCATGAATGTATAAGGAGCAGAAACATTTATCTTTGATGGTCTGTCAGGATCTGGCCCTCTGAGAAATGAGTTATCACAGGGACCTTGCAGGCAAAGGGAGTATTGAACAGTGTGGTGGTTAGGTTTTAGTCAACATGACATAAACTAGGATTCATTCATCTCAGAAGAGGGGAAATCAATGGAGAGAACGCTTCATCAGACTGGCCTGTAGGTAAGTATGCATTCATGGCCTTTCATAAATTAATAATTGATATGGGGGGCTTTACCTGTGGGAGGTGTCCTGGGTAGTAGAAGAAAGTAAGTTGAGTAAGCCATGGAGAGCAAAATGGTAGGCCGCTCCCTCCACGGCCTCTGCTTCAGTCCCTGCCTCCAGATTCCTGCCTTATGCTCCTGCCGTGGTTTGCCTCAGCAAAGGACTGTAAACTGTAAGCTGAAATAAATCCTATCCGCCTCAAATTACTTGTGGTTTATCACATCAGTATAATATAAACTAGGTAAAGGAATTGCTTCATAGGATATTGCCATGACAGACCTGACCATGTTGTTTTGGGGAGGATTGTGGAGGGATTTGGAATTTTGGGCTGGAAAAGCTGTTAAATGCTTAGAGCTTAATGGAATGTTCTGTAGGAGCTTTGAAGATAAGAATGCTTAGAGTAATGCATGAGATGCAGGCCTGACTTGTGAGCTTTAAAGGGAAACAAAGACTTTATCAGGGCTCTTCATACAATAGTTTGTATTAGGACTGTGTGGTTTCTGGTCATCTAGGGATTAAAACTCAGCTGTAATTTACAGAAACCAGCACTATGGAATTGAAATCTTCTGGGAAGTATTTCCACCGAGCTGTAGTCCATAGGGCACCAAAACTTCCTTTCAAGCTGGTAGCTGAACCCGCTAATTAAGAATCCCCCACACTTTACTTGTTTTGGCAGCATGAGAGCCATAGGTTGAAGAGGTCATGGAGAGAAGCTGGGGCTTGGCACTGTAAGAAGCCAGAAGAAGTCACCAGTAAAGGCACAACCTCAGTTGCAATACAAGTCCCTTTATTGAAGAGGTCATTCCAAAAAGCTGAGGCTTGGTACTGTGAGGCAATGTCAGAGGCACTCAAGAGCCTAGGAGAAACTATTGGTGAAGGTGCTGCTTCAGTTGAAGACCCCAGCATATTGAAGATGCCAGGACTGTGGGATGATGACCACCAAGAACAACAGCATCTGTAGAGTGGACACGCTATGTGTGCTGCATATGGCAGAGCTTAAGAGGTGAAGAAGCTGTTTCAGTCCTTTGGAGCCTAGAAAATTATACATGAGTCCCAGCAAGTGGACACTGGGCTATTTCTATTGTTGGATTTTGGTTTTGTGTGACTGTACCTTGGTTCTTCCCTCTTAGGAAAAATAATATATAACCTTTAAAAAAATTTTTTTTCAGGAATCTACAGTTAAAAGACTTTGGATTTTTAAAGAGATGTTGGATACTTTAAAGAGACGGATTTTTTTGAATTTTTTAAAGATGGTGATGATTCTAAAGTTATACTGTATTTTCTAACATTATATTATCATGAGTTCTTGAGAATAAACAGGAAAAGAACAGTTACGATTTAGTAGTGATGTGTTTGTATGTCAGATCGACAAGGGGTTGGTTGTACTGGTTAGTTTTTTTGTCAGTTTGTCATAAGCTAGGGTCATCTAGGAAGAGGAAAACAAAATGCCTCATCAGATTGATCTTGTAGGCAAGTTTGTGTGACATTGTCTTGACTGGTAGGTGTGGATATCACTGCAGGTGATATCACCCTTGGAAAGGTGGCCATCTAAAAATTCAAGATGAGCAAGCCATGGAAAACAAGCCAGGAAGCAGAATTTCTCCATGGCCTCTACTTCAGTTCCTTTCTACAGATTCCTATAAATTCCTGCTCAGAATTCCCTTCATGGGAAGCTGTGAGATGAAATAAAACCTTTCCTCCCCAAATTGCTTTTGGTTGTGGTGTTGATCACAGCAATGGACAGCAAAACAGGACAAGCCAAAAAACATGCTAATATCTGGAATATGTGTGACCAGATGTCAAATCCCTCGCTTGTGTCTCAGATTTCAAGCATTTTCCCTTGGTGGAAGTCTGACTCAGCAAACATGGACCGGAACGAGTCCAGCATTGTCCAGGCTGTGGTCCAGGCAGCACTTACAGGGATCCTGGTAAGTCTAAGTGTGTTCTGAATGGAAGTGAGTCTCCTTGTCTCTGCCTTTCCTCCTTCTCTTCTTAGAATTGGCCTGCATGGTCATGGAAAACCACTGGGGTCTACTCTCTAGTCTCGAACGGTGCCTGGGAGTGAGGTTTATTTCCTTCTAGAGTGGACAGGGCTAGTTCTTGCCCTTTGATTCTGTGATATTTCTAAGCCTGGATTATTTCAACTGTGGGCTAATGTAGCATCCATTTCCCTAGCATCATATCAGAACTCCTTGCCTTGCCTGACTCTATTTGGAAGTTGAGATTCTTGGAGAATCCAAAGACCTGGTCTGTTATGAAATTCTCTGGGGTAGAGATATGTTGGGTCCTGGATTGCTTCTCCATATTCAGGGAAAATATCAGACTGAATTTCCAGGCTGAGTTCTGTAGCCACTTTAGCCCTATGCTGGCAGGCTGGTGCCCTTCCCAATCCAGACTTACCATTCCTTGTCTTCCTACATCTTGTAAGGAGGCAAGTGAACACATGTGTTCAAGGTTGCATTCACCAACATCTACGCACAAAATGTAAGTGCTTTATTAAAAACAATATTTTTGCAAACAAGATCTCCTTGTAAAGCCCAGGTTGGCTTTGAGTTTGAAGCAATCCTCTTGACTCAGCCTCCTAAGTACTGAGATTACAGATGTGTGCCATCATGCCCAGTCATGCTAACACTTCATGACATCTTACTATCTGTGTCATTTACTGAAGTGGTTAAAAGTGCACACTTGATATCCAAATATGCAGGCATTGGACGTTCTTGCTTTCTATTTGTAATCTTCTTTGCTTCACAGAAGTTTCTGAGACTTCCTTTATCCACTCAGCAAATAGAAAATGGGTCATTTACTGGGGCTGTACACCACTCTAAGTGCTACAATTAATTGTGGTAATACCTGGAAAGCCCTGAGTCCTACACTGTGTGGCAAGAGCCCAGACAATAAGAACTCTATCTCCTTTATTCATATAAGAATAGTCAGTCACCTGACCATGTATGCTTAGAAACATTTTTATTCTTACATTCCTCATGATCCTTTTGAAGTGGGTATTATGTTTATCAACCTCACTTGAGGAGAAAGTAAGGCACAGAAAAGTGACATTAATGGTTCTGGGCCACACGGCTAGCAAATAGCTGTCTGGCCCTAAGTCAATACTTGTGATCATTTTAATATCCCATCTGTCTTGCCTAGGACATACAGCTTTTTTTTCTGAAATTAAGGCCAAACTCACAGCCCCACAGCTATAAGAGCAATGTATGTGCTCAAATATCCATGCATCGTGCACAGGTCCATTCATGGTGCAAAAACTATTCTCATATTCAGTGTGGTATGCACAGTGGCCTTATGTTGGCCCTAGAATTGTGAAATCGGGCACTGTCCATATATTTTCAGTGCTTCAATCAACCAGATCCCAGCTGTTCGGCCCCTACCCTGCATGGGCCTGCCCCACGGCTGCTGGATACACAGCAGGTGTGTGCACTCTGTCTCCTCACAGTCACATTCCTGCTTCAGCTCCCATGGTCAGAAGAGGGACGGAAAGAGAAGGAATGCTATCTGCAATTGAAGGTTGCATTGTGTGGTGGGCAAGGTCAGTGGGGGAGGCAGTGAAGGGGTAGTTGTGGCTAGAGACAAAGGGTGGGGGGAGGGTAAGAAGAGAGGCCGCAACAGCAGTAGGAGTCGGAGGATATCTTGATAAAGCATGCAAGGTTGGAGAGGGGCATGTGGGGATTGCACTTGCAAGAACTTTCTCAAGCCATAAATTTTCACTAGCTGCCTAAAGCCTGGAGTTTGGAGGCCAGAGGCTGGAAACTTGATCAAGTTTTGAGACAGTCAGTCTCAGGAGGAGCAGTCAGGGCTTGGACCTAGATGGAAAGAATAGGCGCTGGGTTGCCCATCCCTCTGAATCCAACAACTGGACCCTAAGCCTATCGCCAGAGGTTACCCAGGGATCTTAACTCCCTTGGCTGCTCTATGTCTGTCTGATGATGTGCCCATTGATATGGATCTGTGTCTGAGTATACACAGGGCTTAAAAAGAATGTCCAGGTCTAACTCCATGAAATTATCAGCTGTGTGACTTTGAGTCTGTTATACGCCCTTTGTCTCCTAGTCTGCTAATGGAGATCATTGGCACCCGTAGGATTCTAAGGGTGGGCAGACTGAACTCAGAAACGACAGAACAAATGATCCATAACTAGAGCCGTATTCTGATGGACTCACGAGGCCAAGTTCAATCCAAACCCAGGTGCAGGGGAACATGCTGGGCAGGTTGTCATGCCCGTGCCTCCTCTGTGGTCCTGTCTTCACCTGTGAGCTCAGATGGAATTGCACTCTTCCTGCACACTCAGCCACCCACCAAGGTCTCAGTTTGCAGTCCAAACACTCACCTAATCTTGTAGCAGACACACAGAGTGCGGGCATACATTTGCACAAAGCACTCATACATATATCCACACATGTCTGCACATATCTGCATGCACACGCACCTGTACCTGCACACTAAATGCTCCCATGCATGACTGCATGGGTGCAGGCACCTCTGCAAGAACTCAGGAACACATGCCCATTTGTCATTGTGATCTTTAAAAACCCTATGCCCCTCTCTGGGATTCAGGTTTTTTTTTTTTTACTTGTAAGAATAAGGAGAACACAGATTCTCATTTTAGCCATTGAACATGGGTCTTGAGCACAATAAAAGCAACATTGTTCTTAGAAGTATGCAGTAACCTGAAACGTTCTGTACAAGCTTTCCCATTAGTCCTGTCCACTCTGCCTCTAAGCATCCCAAATCTACCTCCTATAATCTATTCCATCACCTTTAAGCTAGCCCATACTTCTGAGCAGGTTTCATGTACACCCTTGGAACAGCTTCCTTGCTACATGCCCGGTTTCCATCGTTGCCTCCTACCCACCCTGCCAGGATGTGCTTTTATTATGAGCATGCCATCCATGAGACACACCCACACACACACTACAACTCCTGACACTTTCATTACTTCCCATTCACTTGTGTTATTAAGGTTTGGGGGGCATTTAACACAGAGTTCAGGCTCTATAGTTACATTTCCTGTATTCCATTTGGCTTTGGCTATCTAACATGATCAGCAATTGTGGCTGTGGACAAATCCCTTGGCTTCTCTAAGCCTCAGTGACCCCATCTGATCAATGGGCTAATACTTCTCCATGCCCTTAGTGTGACTAAGAACACTAGATTGTTGTTACCTGTAAGACAATGAAAATAGAATTTGACACAACATAAATATGATTATGGCACAGAACTAACTCCTACACTCTGCTCTGTCTAGTTTCTACAAACTAGAAACTTCAGCATGAACAATACTTCATCTAGGCCCACTGGTGGGCATACTTGGGCTTGTTTTAGTGGTTCTCACCGCACAACCATCACCATTTAGTCAGGGAATTCTGCACTGTCCTGGAACTCCATGAGGCAGCCATGTTTATGTCCTCTAGGAAGGTCTAGTGCCTGGCAGGCACCCCTAAATTCTATTGAAAGGGGGTTTCTGAGGAAGCCCTATGTGGAGCTGGTAGCTGCATGTGAAAGGGAGTCAGACAGAGAAACACCAAGGACACCTTGCTGCAACACTTATTTAAATATTTCTTTTTTGTGACAAGGCCTCACTATGTAACCCAAGCCGGCCTTGCACGTTGCTATGGAGCCCAGCCTGGCATTGAACTCACAGTCTTCTTGCCTCAGGTTCTAGATTTTAGAACTTTTTAACCTAAAGGGAATCCTTGCTTTACCAAATTTAATCATTGGTTCAGGTGCCAAGATCCTAGGAAAGGCAGCTTTAGGAAGGTCAGCTGGAACTTTCCTTGAGTGGCCCACCTGGGCTGGAAGAATGCTGTTGAGTTCATTTCTCTCTTGTTGTTCTTTGGAGTGTGTGTGTGGGCCACACAAATTCATACTATCCCAGACTGACTGAGTCCCGAAGCAATACTAGCTACCACCTCCCATACCCTCCCTCCAAAGAAAGACCAGGTACCAACCCAAGAACCCAAAGGGTGAAGACAACCCAGATGGGAACAGAGGCAGAGACTCTGGGAACTGATCCTGCAGAATGGAAAGAGATGGAGGAGTGGAAGAAGACAGGTTAGGAAGTGGCATACAGATGGTGCCTCTTGGTCCCTCTGGCTGTGCCTTCCTGAAATGAAGAGACTGAACAAATACATGAAGCCAGCCCTAGTATGCAGGGAGCTGGAGGCGTGGAGCCAGCTGCATCCTCTTTGATCCCAGGCGGGGTGAGGCCGGGCTAGAGGCTACTTTGGTCAGGGGAGGCACTGGTGTTCTGGGCAGCAGCGGGAGGTGGCACCCCGCTGCCACCAGCAGCAGCAGAAAGAAGCCATTTGCAGCCCTAGCCCATTGCTGCCTGCTACTCTCCCCTGAGCTCGGGTCCCTAGCCCATGCTGAGCTTACCTTTCACTGCCTTGTCTCCTGTTCTTCTTCCTGTGTGTGACTCTTATCCACACTCATTGCCATGCCTTCCACAGGAGCCTCGTGTGCTTCTCAGAAGTGATGAGAAGGACATTCTCAGTTGTTTCATCTTGTCTAACTTTTAAATTAAATTTAAGAACTTTTAATTTTGCACAAGTATATATTGTACTTGGAGCAATGCAATTTTTTCCCATGTGCCCTGCCCTTAACCTTGCCCTCTTTCTTTCCCTAGACACTCTTGCTTCCAATTTTGATTTTATATATGCATTCAGAGTTTTACTTTTTAAACGTCTGCCACGATATTTATTATTACTTATTTTCTGTGTTTCATTTATTTATTGTAACGTTGTGGATGTAACTCATGGTTTGGCACATGGCAGGCAAGTACTCTACTGCTCAACTCTTGGCCCAGCTGAATCACTTCCTTTCAGGACAGAGAGTTGACACTGCAAAAGGAAAGGTGACCTTTCCACAAGACTTCAGTCAGGATCAGCTGGACCTTAGAACTCACAGCTCCAATCCACTGTAGCTTCTAGAGCATCAGCTCTCACTCTATGCGTCGGCACCCTTTGGGGGAGCCAAACAACCCATTCACAAGGGTGGTATATCAGCTATCCTGCATACCAGATATTTACATCGTGATTCATAACAGTAGCAATTAAAATAATGTTATAGTTGGGGGGTCATGAAGAAGTGGATTAAAGGGTCACAGCATCAGGAAAGTCTAGAACACTGTTCTAGCAGAAGGGCTGAGGTGTCAGAGGACCTCATGTGGCTGAAACACACAGCTCATGCCTGGAAAGTCCCATGGGATGTCTAACAGGGGTTCTTGCTTGCTACCAGAAGTGAGCTAGAGGGTTAGAATTGGGTACCACCTTCATTTGCTCTTGCTGTGCTCTGGATGGGACCCGGGGCCTCATGTACACCAGACACACTCTACCACTGAGTTGCATCTCAGCCTACAGCTACTCATCTGGAAGGAAAAGGGCTTAACTTTCCCCAAATCAGAACATCTAGTAGGTGAAAAGACAGAGACCCGAACATAGAAATAACCCAAATGCTGACGCCATGTGGGAGTGCCTTTGACATCCACATGAGAAAATGTCGGTATCTGAATCTCAGTGTGATGGGTTTCTGTGACACTAAGAGATTTGGGATGGTACTAGCAAATTCATTCTGATAACTCAGACCCAAGTCATGCTGGCTCTAGGGCCTGGGGATGTGGGAGAAGCAGCATCACCCTTAAATCAAGGCTCAAGGTGGTTTGTAAAGTTTCTTCAACGCAGTGCCTTAGAGGAGAGCAAGTAGGTGACAGATACAGACCCTCTCACAGAAAGCGAAGGGGCTGCTGTGTGATGATGAGCTCCTCTACCTCAGCTAGAACTGTGGCACATTGTCTTCATCCCAGAGGGATTCGGTCCATACCCAAGGTGACAGTCCTGATTGGGGTGACCCTTGCCTGTGTCTTTGGGCTTGTGAAGCTGGGACTTCTGGGAGCTTTCCTTTGAACTCTATTAATAAGGCAAAGCTGAACTGAAGGCCCTGCAAATCTTTGCCAGATGTCTCCAGCCCAATTCCCACACCTAGAGAGACATCTGTCTGGCTAGCTCACAGGGAAAGAGGTGAGCTAAGAGGACCCGAGAAAGACCTCAGGACTTGTTGCCCCGGTAGGCATTGCCCATCTCTCAGAGCCCACCAGGACAGGGAAACTGGCACTCAACAGCCACTCTGTCCCACAGCAGAGCCCAACCAGGAGATTGTCCCGGTTAGGCCAGTCCAGGCCAGCTCCTTACAGGCCTGAGGAGGTGACAACCCTATCGACCAGCTCCTCCCGGCCCCCCATTTACATCTTGATTACATTCCTTGGGAAACCATCCAGGCCACATTCCGCCTGGCAGGCTGCTGGGAAGACCCACAGAGCACTATGGCAACGCTGGAGGGGCCAGCCCGGCCTGCCGACCAGCAAGCAAGAACCACCAAGCTGAGGAACCTCCCTTGTAGGGCCAGCCAGGATTCCTCAACTCTACCAACTGCATCCTGCCCTCCCCCATCCAGTATTTCCCTGCCTCAGCCTGACTCACCTCTGTATCTCCAGCCAGTTCTCTGCAGGGTGCATCCAATGCCCCAGTGCCCTAAAGCCTCCAAGGCTTCATCTTGGTTTCGGATTCCTCCAAAGCCACTTCCTCTACCACAAACAGCAGGCCTCAGGTGTGAAGTGGGCAATGGAGGATGTGGAACTGTCACTGTGGCCTTGGCACTGTCCTCTCTACTTGTCCACCCTGAGTGTACTGGACAGCTGCGATCCTCATCGTTTGGAAAATGGAAAATTAGGACCCCCCCAAACCACAGAGAATACAAAGACAAGCAGAAAGTTTCTTACGCTGTTTCCATTCTTCATAAGTTGATAGGAAATACTCGATTATTTGTGGAACCCTAGAAGTGTGGGCTTCTAGTTTCTCAAAACATCAAAAGCCCTCTCTAATGAACCTCATTCTGCTTTTGTGTTTCTATATGTCCACAGACCCTCAAGAAAGGTTGGGGTGCAGAGAGAAAGCAGCTGACTGAATCCCACCTCCTCCAGCTCCCACACAGGTCCCCCTATACCAGGGCAGTGGTAAACAGTAGTATATTACAGGAGTATATTATAGTACACCTCTCTGCTCTGTTCATGCTTCCCTTCCTTCTTTTCTTCCTTCCTCTTTCTTCTGAATCTTCCTTACCATTTTAGGAGCAGAAACCTGGCAGCCAAACCTTATGTGAAAGTCCAGCATTGAAGCAGATAACAGATCTGGCCTTCTGGAG
Organism: Sigmodon hispidus; assembly: GCA_004025045.1. Classification (NCBI taxonomy): domain Eukaryota; kingdom Metazoa; phylum Chordata; class Mammalia; order Rodentia; family Cricetidae; genus Sigmodon; species Sigmodon hispidus. The sequence goes on along the minus strand of PVIH01008869.1, from coordinate 47,072 downwards.
GCATCCTGGAGCACTTCAAAGAATTGCATTTGAGAGACACTCAGCTGCAGCTATCTATGAAGAGCTGCCAGAGCGTCCATTTCGTGTCCACTCCTTCCTTCCTCGCCCCTCTCCATTCCTTTCGACTCTCTTTGACCTCCCTTCTCTTCCTTCCTCCCTCCTTTCCTTGCGGCCCTTCCTCACAGAGCTCTCAATTCAAGACAGTCCTGTTCAGTCTACCCTCAGGAGTGGGCAAGGGCCTCATGCCAGTGCTCGGCTGTAATTTTAGGTCCCTGGCTTGGCCAGACAATGCTTGCCAGTCACATGAGCAAAGGCCCTGGAGCCAGGCATTCCTGCCTAGCCCTTTAAACTATAATCAAGGCGGGGGTGGTGGCACAAACTCTAAAGGGGTGCCAGAGACAGTTTGTTGTCTGCGGGGACTAGAGAAGATCAACAACATCAGGTGTAGACACATCCTTGTGTTCAAAGCCCTCCTCTCTTGCCGTAAGGTGGGGATAAGACTGTGGAGGAAACTGAGGCTTGGATTCCTGCTTAGAGGCCAGAGTCTTCCAATATACCATGCTGCAGTGGAACTCTCCAGAAAGGGCCCACAATAAGGCCCTGTTCAGCTACAGACAAGGAAAACAAGGGCAGTGAGGGGCTAAGCGCCAAGATCTGTGTCCTCGTGGACCACCCTGCTTTGAGCAGGGCTCCAGAGTCGCGAGGACTGTTTCCTCTCGGTGGCTGACATATACCAGGCATGAGAGTGGGCACACTGGGCCCTGAGGACACAGTTAGACAATGTGTGTACTCACAGAGTTGACAGCCAAGATGGGGATGACAGATAAGAAACCAGGTAGTTACATAGACTAGCAGATCATAAAGGGGAGAATGTGAGGATGGCAGGGGAAGAGCAAGGGATGGCAGGAAGGTGTCACTGAGAAGGTGACACTAAGCCAAGGCTCCAGGGAGGTGAGGAAGTTATTTGTGCAATTATCCAAGGGAAGGGCAGTGCAGGTAGAAGCCACAGAGACTGCAGAGGCCCTGAGGTGGGGACATATTGAAATATTAAGAGAATGGTGAGGAGGCTAGTCTGGCTGGCTGGAGCAATGAATGATGCTTAGAGATGAGAACTAAAGCAGCGCATCCCACATAGTATGTGTCCACTGTGTGTCCGTTGAAGAACTCCAGCATGTGCTCTGTTTGAGATGGGCATCCTGGTAGGGTCTGGTACAGAGGATGGATGTGATGTGACCGGGTTGTGTCAAGACAGGCTACAGAGTTGAGAAGAAACTGTCGGGAGACTTCTGCAGTGACCCAAGCGAAGGCTAATGTGGGCTCAGTGCAGTGGGTGGTGTCGATGTATTTTGAGCATAGAGCGAAGGGATAAAAAGTGTGTAGGAGGAGAACAAGAAGCTTTGAGCTAGACAGCATGCCCAGAATCTGGGTGAAGGGTGGGGCTACAGAGCTGGGGAGCCAGGCTCAGGCTTCTGGGAGCTCACAGTGCCATAGCACCTGTGGAACCAGTCATGATACGCTACTGTGTAGATGAATCCAGCGGTCCGGTCAGCTGGGATGGCCCTCATCAAATGTTGAAGAAACAGGGTGAAGCCAACTGACAGAGTTGAGAAAGGGAGCGATATGTGGTCAAGACTCCTGAAGAACACTGACTAAAAGCAGAAGTAGCAGACTTAGGATGGGACTAGCAGCCAGATTTCTGAGGAAAATCCATAGCTGCTCTTCTCTGGAGACTGCACAGAAACTGCAGGATGTCCCAACTGGGCTGCTCTCTAGGAGGAATCTCTTATGCAACTATTTCTCAGTCACTGACTAATTTGTGAGTCAATTGGTGACCATTCTGGGTGTCTGAAGCCAGGCCAGCTGGGAGACAAGGCTTCCTGGGTAGGAACAGAAGGAGAAGTAACTAGAACCATGGTCATTCCCCGGGGAGCCAGGGCCAGGGGCTGAGACCAGGGCTGCTAGGAAAGGAGTAGCTACTTTTTCCATCCTGTCTCTCCCAGACACGGCCCCCACATTCCCCCCATCCTGGCCATCTCCAGGGGCTCAGGTTTCTTTCACTCCCTAAGGCCATGGAGTGCAGGACTCTCCAGGGCCTGGACAAGGTTCATAAACTTACATATAGATGGGCAGAGCAAGACCCCAAACTGCCCCTGGCAGGAGAGTATTGGCCCCTAAGCATGGAAGAAGAAGAAGCACAAGGTCCTGGGCCAGTGCCTGGTTCAAGACAGCTAGCCAGAGTGATGCAAAATTCTCGTGGCCATCCATTGTTTAATATACTAGTACAGTATAGTGAGCCCACAAAGGAGAGAACTGATGCCCCTTTCGTAACCACTCTACTCCAGCTACTTATCTCAAAAGGCAAATCAGTGCTTCCAGACCCCAAAGACCTGGTACCCACAATAATAATAACAGCCTTTCTGAAGGCAGCCACCGTGCTAGACTCTGCACTATGAGTCCTTTAAAGTCAATGTGACACACGCTATGTGTACAAGTGTTGTAGAGAGGTGGAAACAGCCTCAGAAGAGGGCAGGCCACACTGCTACGAAGATGCAGAGCTAGGATTTGATCCCCCTGAGGAACATATGCCCATTTTGGCTAAGGGAGGTTTTTGACTGTAACCTCAGTGTCACCCAGTCAAGGCTGCCTGGCTCTTCTGACAGGAACGTGGGGAGCAGGAGAGCTCTTCTTTGGGGATTTTCTTTTTAGGTGTTCTACCCTCACTGCAGTGCTTGCCTCTGCCTTCTTTGGTGGTTCCATGGAGTATACAGGACTGGCGCAAAAGGTCCTCCATCCACCACATCCAGAGGAGCAAGGCCCAAGGCTGGGGGTCCTAAAAGGGGAAATGATTTGGTTTAAAGATGGAGGATAGTGGGGACCACAGGGGGGTGTCCTGGGAAGAAGGATCATGCTACAGACTTGGGCAGAGCCCCCTAATGCTGCAATGAGGGTCTGACCTGGCTCCAAACCACTGTGGTCTGGCTCCTTTTTGTTAGCAAGGGATGATGAATTTGAGAAATTACTGAAAGGATTGGGGGAGACAATGAATTTCCTCATCCACACTCAGGGAAGGCTTGCAGAGTATAGAAGCTTCCCCAGAGGCCCCAAGTCCTCTTCCTTATCTAAGCCCACCCCTTCTTATCTTCTCAGGCCCTTCCACCTATGAGATGACCTCATGACAGCTAACTGCAACAGAGAGCTCAACTGGGGTTTTTCTTGGAAAACAAGGAAAAAGTTCATCTCTTTGCTTTTGTTCACACAGGAGCTCACTATGTAGTCCAGGCTGACCTCGAACTTGTGATCCTCCTTTAGCCTCCCAAATACTGAGATTGCAGCCATGAACCACCGGATCTGTTAAAAAGGACTTTTTTAGGAATCCCCGCTGGCTCATTTTATGTATGAGGAGACAGAGGCTCAGGGAGTACTGGCTTACCTATGATCCTACATGCAGAGTATGAGTGACAGAACCTGGCTTCCAGAACTGCTGTCCTGTCCACCAGAGTGAACTCTGGGTAATATGCTCTGCTTGATCCTCAGAGTTGAACACTTACTGTTCCTCTCAACAAGGGTTTTTAAAAATCCATTTTTAAAGTTAGCAGGCACCATAATAGGCTTCATTATGGCATTTTTCTTAAGTATGTGCCATTAGACTTTATTTTTCTGAGCAGAGGTTTAACAAAAACTGTAGACGCAAGCTTGCTGCGCTCAAGTCTGGCCTCTTCTCTTTACTGTTTGGGTCTGCACAGCCTCATCATCCTACACCTTGATTTCCTCATTTTTAAAACAGCGAGGGTGCGAGGACCTCCTGCGGGCTGTCACAGTCCTGTGAGGAGGGAACGGATACACCCATAGAAAGCACCGAGGACAGACAGTACCTGGCCCTTAACTGCTCACTCAATTCTTTCAATGGCTCCTCCTTCAAGCCTAGCTCTAGGCCTGCTACTCATTCTAACATGGCTACCCTCACACACACCCCACTAGCTTCAACAATTAAGATCTCTCGGTCCCCAACGTCACTGTCCTATCCTGCTTGCTGTGGTCTGATCCTGATTTTCTGTCCTGATTCTAGGCATCGGGTGATAACGGTGACTAGAATTCAATTTGTCAATCCGTGCTCTGGTCACTAGGCAACCTTTCTAGTGCTCGGGTGACCTGTGCTGCTTCTGGACTCTCTTTCTTGCTTTCGTTGGTCCCCTTCAGGATTGGAGTCCACACCACTATCCTAGCTCATCCTGGGGGCCTGCCACTTCTTGCTGTTGCCTGGCATCATCTGCCCTGGACACTGCCTGTTGCTATGACTTCATATGGGACTCGACTCCCAGAGCTTTTTGGATGTGCTCGTGCTCTCTCTCTCTCTCTCTCTCTCTCTCTCTCTCTCTCTCTCTCTCTCTCTCACACACACACACACACACACACACACACACACACACACACACTGCTGACTGTCACCATACCTCTCCAGGCAGCCTGCTCTGTCAAGGAACAACTCAATGTCCATTCTGCCCTCTCTGTGGAGAGTAGATGAGGCGACCTAGAAGGAACAGAAGGATGCCAGGGAGTTTCATCGGCCAAGAACAATGGCTCAGTGAGCACACGTGAGCTGTGTGTGCTCCTAACCCTCTAGCAGACGCTTTGCAATAGCTACCATACTCCCTTACCAACCATCCAGCAGGCCTTGAAGAGGAGGGTTAGGTCTACTCTGTGCCTGGCTCCAGCGGGCAGGGGTCAAGTCACAGCCACAAAAGCGTAAGAGGGAGGAGGAGGAAGAAACAGAAATGGAAGAGCCCAGCAGTGAGGCTCTGGCAAGGCGAGCCAGAAGGGAGGGAGGGGAAGCCGGACCCAGGGCTATTTCTGTACAATAATACAGGGGAAGAGGGCCAAGCTGACAGGACAGTGATTAGTCTTCAGGGAGCAAAGGCGAAGACTCTGCCGACGAGCCCAGGGCTGGAGGAGCTGGCCCAGGGCCCAGTCCGGTGGGCTGGAGCAATGATTTCAGAGGCCCGGAATCTGAGGCGAGCTGGGCCCAGGGACTAGGGAGCAGAGAGGATGGGAGCAGGGTGAGGGGAGCCAATTGTCCTCCCTCTCCACCTCCAGCACAGGAGGACACTGGGAGCGGGTGGGGCTGGCTTACCCCAACTGTCAGTCTTGCCACCGTGGGGTTATCGGGCTGTGTGTAGGGGCAGAGTTTCTGAAATGCACACTTCCTGGGCTCTGGCCTGTGAGGGAGATGGCGTGAGAAAGGGCCAGAAGCACAAGGCTCGAAAACCTCGGGGGAAGAGTCAAGACTTCTTTTCTTTCCCACGGGATTTATAGTCATGGGGCCTGGCAGAGGGAGTATGAGAGGAGCCAGGTCATAGAGAGTGACAGGCAGATCACATTTACCAAGGGTCCTTGTAGTGCTTCTTGCTCCATTAGCACATTGAACATCCCCGTGAACCAGGTAAGGCAGGAGAGAGCAGACTTGTTTTACATGGAGGAAACAGATGCAAAGACACTGGCCGAACACCATGCAGTTTCAGAGAGGCAGTGGACCCAGATGCATCAGGCTCTGAAGACCTGGGTCTGGCAGCAATATCACAATGAGAGGGATTCTGCTAAGGGCTAATATGCATTGCTCCTTGGTTTTGATCCTACTGCCTATTCTCTGTCAGGGGCACAACTTTGGGGCAAGTTATTTCACCTCTTGGCTGCAGGTTTTTTCATCTATATAATGGAACTAACAAACATTTTATGATTGAACACTGCTGAGCATGGTGGTCAGGAGGCTAAGGAAGAAAGATCACAAGTTGAAGGTCAGCTCAGGCTTTGTAGTAAGACTGCCTCACAATTTACAAAGGAGACAAAATGGGAGCTAGCTCATCATGTGTATGGCTAAGTTCCATCCCAACCACACAGACAAAAGATTGCTATGTAACATAAGTCAGTTAATATGCATAAAGAATCTATAATAGCCCTTGGTACATTATAATTGATTGCTAAGGAAGTTGACTTGGACACTCTGCCATTCTCCTTCCTAGGTCATTCTAGAGGGAGGAGTGTGGGGGAGGCAAGAGAGCTGTGGGACGAAAATACAGTTCATAGGGTCACTCCAACCCCTTAAAATTGGCACCCTCCCACACTTGGACAATAGTATCTAGAGTCTTCAAAAGAGGAGCTGTGTGACCCTACAATTGCACTTCTGGGAATTCATCCTGCGGAAAGAATAGGTCAAGAGAGTAGAGATGTGCGTATCAGGATGTTCACTGCCTGATTATTATAGCAAAAAGAAAAAAAAAAAACCAGGGGCTTGGCTAAACGAATTACAGTGTGTCTATGCACTGCAGCCACTAAAAACAACCCTGTCACAGGAAAGCAGGGACACAGAAGGAGATTGCCTGGAGAGTGGGAAGGTAGGCAGAGCTGGGTCATCACAGTGTTGGAGGCTCATTATTGGGGAAGACTTATTTCTATTTATAGAACACTTAAATGTCTTCCTTAAAAACAATTGTTTGAACTTTTACTGCTTGTATAATTAGGAAATGAGTAACAAAATCATTTTTCTTTTGAAAGCAAAATCTTGAAGGTTTTGAAACTCTGTCTGGAAAGGGGTCATAGGTGTTAGGGTGTCAGGCTAGGCAGAAGTGATCTCTCAGCTTTCTCAGGGGCTAGGCCAGCAGTTCAGACTCCTCGCTTGATGCTTCTTGCCGAGAAGCAGAGGTGTGTACGTGTGTGTGTGTGTGTGTGTGTGTGTGTGTATGTAAAGTATTAGTGGAGTTACTCAGGCAAAATTTGGGCTCTATCTGTTCTCTAACAAGACTTCAAAACTACCAGTGAAGGTAACCTTTCACAGTCATTCATTCATTCATTCATTCATTCATTTATTCAAAAGTGATTTACTGAGCAATTGCTATGTACCCAGACCAAGAGATGAAGACACAACTGAGCAAAATTAACCAAATGTCTTGTTCTCACAGAGGTCAGATACAGCATAGAGAACAAGGCAACAGGGTAAAGATCAACTGTGAGACTTGGAGAATAGGACGAAGGGTGTCCATCACTCAGACTTTTGCATCTCTATGGCATAAGATGTAACATAAACAGCTTAAGTTAGGAAGAATTGCTTTTACCTCCCTCCATTTCAATCAATTATAAGACAGAATAACAATGGGGGGAAGCAGTTCACATCATGGCATCCAGGAAGGAGAAAAAGAGATGGAGAGAAGAGGACTCTCAGCCAATGGGATAGTGCCATCTACATTCAGGGTGTCTCTCCTACCGTTAGCTAATCTTCTGGAGACATACCCTTGGAGACACAGTCAGTGCTTTATTAATCTCCTAGGAGCTTCTCCATCCAATCAAGTTGGCAAGATCAACCACCAGAGTGTGTCTCTGAAAACAGAGACCGAAATGAACAGCTGAAGTGCGTGAGAAAGCCAGGGATGAGGATAACCAGAGGGTGAGCATTCCAAGCCAGCTCAGCATCCCTGGGGTGACAGGTTGAAGTTTAGAAAAGAGGCCATGCAGGCTACGACAGGGACATAGATTGATTTGGAGAAGAATGAAAATTAAAAAGGTGGGCAGGCAAGCCATGGTGAGCTCTTATCCTGAGTGAATTGAGGAGATAGGACAGGGTTTTCAGAAGAAATGTGACAGTCACTTACCTAGACTTTTGCAGAATCACTTTGGATGCTGTCATACAAATAAGCTGATGTAGAAGTCATTAAAAGAGGAAGGCAGGGAGCCAGTTTAGAAGCTGTGACAGTATCTAGGTGATAGGTCTCAGACCTAAATGACAGTAGAAATGAAGAGAACTAGCCTTTCTGCTCTAACATTCAGAGTTCAAATTTTGCATGAAATCCAGAATGATCTGTGATAACCATTCCACTTTAATGAGAATATGGCAAACATGTCCTGCTATGGAGCTACCCTGTAAGGCCTTTGTGTGTGGCATTCAAGGCCCGAAACAGTAGTGGCTTGATTGGGGCTCAGAAAAGCAATGAATGTGGTGGAAGTAGACACAGGAGAGTAAGGAATTCAACACAGTTGTACAAGGAGAAGGGCGGGGATGGGTGGACACAAGTGATTTGCTCATCCAGCCAAGCCCAGAGGAACAATTCCTGCCTCAGAACATATGCGCAGGCGCAGGCCAGTCCTTTTCTCAGTCTGGCTGATGGAATTTGGGTGTAACTGTTCTTCCCATTGGTCATAAGAAAGAGATCCCACTTGGGCAGAATTCCTTCCTTCTTAGAAGGGAAGCAAGTCCATGGAAATGGATAGAGCTAGTGTTCCTCAGTGGGAGACAGATAGAATTCAAAGCATGGGCACATCTTAATTCTTTCTGTATCACCTCTGTTTCTTGTCCAATCCTGTTGCCCCCTACAAGCTTTGTCCTCACCAACTCAGCAACCCATCTTCCCAATGCCTTTGTCCCCATTCCTCTGCTTTCCCTTGCAGCTATCCACTAGGCCTTTGGTATTTGAAAACCCTTGCTTCGTTTAGTGCAAATGCCTTCTTAGCCTTCAAATGTTTCTAATATCTTTCTTAGCAAAATTTCCTGCAAAATATACCCACCTCATAACTACAGTCAGCATGGGAGCCTCATTTTCTCTTTAGCTAGAGAGATGGGGGATTGGCTGATTTTGATTACAGACGCCCTATTTTCTCTGCAGACATCCTGAACCAATGCTGTAGAGGCCTGGGAAAGGGCTCAAAAAGAATTATCAAGCACATTGCCACCAGGATAGTAATGTTTCAGCCAACATCTCCTGGATTCAAGTTCGAATGTGGTAGATTAAGCATGTACTCCCAGTAGTGTCTGCCCGCCCCCAAGTCCCACTAACACTCCTGCAAAGGGATTTGAAAATGTGTCATTAAAGAACCACATGGAAGGTAAGAATCAACTACAACAAAATGGTAGGCGATAAAGAGTCCACAGATGAGAACTAAATCTGGTAATGCAGGAGGCCCAGAAGTAGACCTCACAGAAGAGACACACAGGGCATTTCTGAAGAAGACAGTAAGTCAATGCTTAAAATGCAAAGTGCGATTCAAAGTTTCTGTGACACAGAACTGGCCTTCCAAATGTCTTCTTGTCCTTGTCAAGCACTGGAAATTTTCTTCCCAGGAGACTAGACACAGAGGCCGAAGGCCAGTTTCCAGAATCTCTGAAGTAGAATTATCTATACACTGAAAAGTCTATGCTCTTTTCCTCAACTCAGCCACAGAAGCCAAGCAGCAATGGTTCTTCTCCACCTTACCAGAGTGATATTCAACTGTCCCCTTAGAAACCAGAAAGCTCACCGACAGTTGGAAACCACTAGAACTTCATTTCTAATTCTCTTGACTTTTTACACCCTTAAAAATGAGTGGATAGCCAAGGAGCAGCAGACCATTGAGGAAAGTCTTTAATGTCGAATACAAAGGTCAGGCAAACAGAAAAGCCAGTTCAGAAGAAACAGACACAGAAGACTAGGGAGTGAACCAGGGAGTTGAAGAAAATGAAGCCAACAATCATACTTAGGTAGCTTCAGCAACAAAGGTGACCTTGTACTCAAGCCACATGCTCTCTGTGTGGCCACTATAGTGCTGCTCTATGTCGTCGCCTATCTGTGGCTGATGTCTAGCTGGGACATAACTGGTCTCATAAAGAAAGAAAGCAAGGTGGCAGACTAGCAAATGACATTCAGTGCTTCTGCTCAGAAATGGAATACATCACTTTAACTCTCATTTTCTTAGCCAAAACAAGAGACACATCCAAAAATAGTGTCCAGAGTGCAGTAAATATTGTGTTGCACAGGCAAGTCAGGGGACAGAACAGCAAATGTTTCTACAAGTCCAGGATATAACAGACAAAATAGAAGCAGAAAGCAATCAAGGGGGAAATGGAGTCAATGAATTGCTGATGTGGTAGCAAAATTAACTAATTCATCAAGAAGCTAGAGTTTTGAAAAAGGAGATAAATTTGGAAGCAAAGTAGATGAAGAAACAGAACAATGAAAAATACAGAAAACTGAAGGAGAGCCCTAATGTATAACTCCGAAGGAGAATTAAGAAAACACGAGATAGCTAGCAAAGAGTGGGAAGCATTAATGAAGTACTTCCTCTGGGTGAAAGGACACTAATCTCTCAAATTAGGGTGTCCACCACAGAAGTGGAAGAAAAGCCCTTATCAATAAAGACCCCATGCGCTTTATATTGCAGAACGCAGAGGCCTCTGAGTTGGAACTACCTTGAGGGCCTCCTCCCTGAGGATTAGCTTTCATGGTACCAGAAGGTACCACACAAGCATCCAATGGAGGGAAGCAACGAACAGTCCTACCCAGCTATTGTGCTTAAGAAGCACAACAATGACCCACAGGGCATGATAACCCTGAGAGTGTAAGGATGGCACACATACCTTGGTGGTCACCAACAGCTCTCTAATTGGACTAAAGACCCATTCAACAAGAGAGAAATCATGCGTTTACTGGTGTACTAGTGAAGTAATGGATATTGGAGGAGAATCTACAATCACTACTTCAGTAACTACATCCTAAATATTTGTTCTTATACCAAGACATAAGTGTAGTCCTTGTCCCTTATGAAGGAAACTTTTCTTTGCAACCAACAGTAGCTACTACAGAAATCTACAACCAGTCAAAATGCGGAATATTGTGGAGCCCAGTTCCAGTGGATACATTTACAACAAAACAATGCCTGCCCCTAAGGCGTAGGGAGCTGTGTGGAAAGGGGGAGGGGAGAAAAGATTGTAAGAACCAGAAGACCTGGGAGTTTGCTGTGAGACTACAGTTTCTCCTAGGAATGGCAGAGGCTACACCCATAAATTATCACCAACATGACCGCCTAACCATAGCTGAACAAGGACAACTGCAAAAGACGTGCTAATATGGACAAGGAAAAGCCAAAAGGCCTCAATCCTCCACGGAAGTACAGGCAGCTAGGGAATGAATGCTAAGAACAGAAGAAATAGTCTTCTCCATGAAGAGTACACCAATTGATTATCTAATACAGGTTCTGGAAACATACACACAAGTAACATTATACAGAGTAACCGGGTTGTGCTTAGGAATATTTATGTATGTACAAAACCATTCATATATGCATGTACTAAAAATTAATTTAAAAAGAGGTCATGGATGTGAAAAAGATCAAAGAGAGGTGTATGAGAGAATGTGAAGGGAAAAGGTGGAAGAGGAAATGAAGTAATTATAATCTCAAAAAATATAAAAGTAATTTAAAAAACTTTTAAAAAATTAGAGGACACAGCAAGCAGGCACCACACTCCCCCTATGGGGTCAAGATGTCAAATAACGAGGAACATTTAGGTGCACTCTCCATAGACTTCTCAAAGACATCCTAACAGGTTCCAAAGCAAGTGTGTGCCAAATCTCAGGAACTGGAGTGCTGGTAATGTTGCTACATGCCTGTTATCAGGAGGAAGAAGCAAAAGAATTCCAGATTCAAGGTCAGCCTGGGCTACAGAGTGAGATTCTGTCTAAAAACTAGCATGGCATCAATTATAAAGAATAGAGCGGTCATTAGTTCCCTCGCCAATGTTGATTGAGAACTTACTGTATGCCATACACTGTGCCACAGGCTAGGGATGTCGTAGGAAGCAAAGAATTGCCTTTACATTCGCGCGGTGAATGGGACCTGAGACAACCAGCCAAGAAAGACAAACTCGCTTTCCCAGCAGCCAGTACTCTAAAGAGGAAGGGGTAACAGTGGGCAGGGGTGACTTAAGCTTGGTCAGTTTGGAAAGGCCTCTCTGAAGATGTGAAATTAAAGTCATACCTCATAAAGATTTAAGGAGTGACACACTGGAATAGGGACTGCGCATGCGTGACAGAAAAAAAGAGGGGTGTCACAGAAACAGAAAGAAGACCACTGCATAGAAAAGCTGTCAATCATTTCTCCCAACCTGCCACTTGGGTTTCTAACTTTGTTTACAGTGTCTATTGTCATACAGACATTTCAGAATTCTGATGCCATCAAATGTACTAGTCTTTTCATTGAGAGGTTTTGCTTTCTGTGGTATCTTTAAAAGATTTGTGCTACATCAGTAATATAACTATACTTTTCAATATTTTCTTATTATAGTGTTATGTTTTGTGTTTTACATCTTTGCTTTCAATTTGTATGTTATTTCATTTTTAGATGGTGTAAAGAAAGGACCTAATTTTTTTCCCAAATGGGTAGCCAATTGCCTCAATACCATTTATTGAATAGGCCATTCTTCCCTCCACTGATCTGAAAAGCCGCCTTCATTAAATAACAGATTACCACATACACATAGATTGTGTTTCTGGCCTCTATTCACTTCCATTGTTCTCTACCTCTATCCCTGTGCTAGGTCTGATGATTAGGCCAGTAATCCTGCCTCTGGCCAAATTGGCTCTTTAGGGCCCTTGTCCATCCTGATTGGCCTGAATTTATGCCCTACCCATTGTTCCTTCCTCTGAATAGCGCTCTAGCACACGGCTTTCCTTCCTGGAAATGTGTAAAATATTTTGATGTGTGGTAAAGCGAGTCTCCCTTCCCATTGTTCTGTCCTTTCAAAGTTGTCTCAGCAATTCTTCGGCATTTTCTCTCACACGTGAATTTTCTAATCAATTTGTCAAGTTCTGTGAAAACTCCTACTGGGAATTTGACTGTGATTGAATTAAGTTTATGGATTAGCCCTGAAAAAACTGATACCTTTACTATATTGAGTTTTCCCATCCAGGAACAAGCATGTATCTCCATTTATTTAGATCTCTTTAAGTGTTTCTCAGTAAAATTTTATAACTTCTCTTTATATGTCTGGCACACAACTCGCTTGATTTTTTTTTCCTTTAGGAATCTTCCATCTCTGCTTTGTTTGGGAAAGGAAAACGTTTATTTTATTTTCTCATTGTTTGTTGCTTTCTATTGATGTCTTTCCAAAGTCACTTCATGTTTTAATAGTTTTGGATTTACCCAAAAATTCTGAAGATAATATTTTTTATTCTTCAAACTTCATTTTCTTATTATGAACAAGCCACATTACTGGGTTGCCTTTGTGACAACGAGAGGACCAATATTATTATTAATTAAAGACCATCAGTTATTCGTATCTTTTGGTTTCACCCCTATGTCCTTTTATGTGTTCTGGGCTGCCTTCCAGGGTATCGGATTGCATTTAGCTGTCGTTGTCTCCATATGCTTCTTTAGGCTGTGGCAGTTTCTCAGACTTGCAGTGTTTTTTGATGACCTTGACAGTTTGGAGGAGCATTGCTCAGGTATTTTGTAGGATGTGCCTCAATTTGGATCCGTCTGGTGTTTTTTTAATGATTGGACTGAGGTTATGGGTGGGGAGAAAGCCCACCCAGATGAGTGACATCACTGTCATCATAAGAAGGGAGTATAAGCAACGTGATTTGCTACTGCTGCTGATGTTACTCTAGTAGCCTAGCAGAGGTCACATGTCACATGTTTCCAATATAAAGTCATATCCTGCTCTTCCAAAGTATACTTTCAGGAAAAGAATTACTATGAGCAGTCTATACTTAAAAGAGTGTGGAACAACATCCCACCATATTGTGTGAGCAGGATCTCCCTCCATATAGGTTTTGGAGTTCTTGTGCATGGGAGCTTCATCTCTTCTTCATCTATAAACTGACGTATCTCTTTCTAGCAGACAGACTCCTGTATGCTTCCTCTACCTTGGTTGTTTTTCAGATCTCTAACTCTAGCTATTGGGAGCTCTTTAATTAGCTTCTGTGGTCTTGTGATTTTTCTCAACAGTGGGTTGCTTAGTTTGTTTTGCTTTTGGGATTTAATTTTAAATACTCATTTACTCCAAGATATAACAAACCATTATAAGCCTACTTTGTATATTTCACAGTCCAGTTCTAAAATCAACCACTTCTTGAAGGAGACCTAGTTTCTTTTATTAGAGTATGGAGTTAGAAGCCAAGATCTGAGTATGGGGTGTGCACATGGCTATTAGGGTGCCATTACTTCTAGTTTTCAAACCATCAAAGAAAACAATGTCTATGTGCATGCCAGCTATGTACATACACACATAAACATAGCTATATGTAACTATCCACACTATATATTAAGCGGAATGTGAATTCATACTGATACCTTCAACTGTAATCTGTCACCATTTGGATGATTCTAATCAGTTCCCTGTTGTGATTTGGATCTGCAATGTGCCCCACAGACTTATGTTTCAAATGCTGGGTCCCTAGTTTGTGGTTTTATATGGAATGCTGTGGAGCCTCTATGAGATGGGATGTGGAAGCAGGCTACTAGAGGCAGTTTTTTGAAAGTTATACTTACTGTGGGCTTCATTCTAGATGTCTCCTGGTCTGCCTCTATTTAGGAAAAGCCTCCACAACATACTTCCTGCACTTGCTCCACTGGCAAGCCTTCCCCGCCATGATGAACTAAAATATCTCAGATACTGTAAACTAAAGTTGCTCGTGTCAATTAATTTGGTCACAGTAATTCAAAAGTGACTAATCCACTTCTCATGGGTATCTATAAACTCTATCTCCAACAGTGGGGCCATGTTTGCACTATCCAATATCTATTCACTTAATTTCAATTTCAGTACACACACACATCTGTATGTATGTATGTATGTATGTATGAGTTGTGGTATCAGAATTATTAACCTAAAACCTCATTGGAAACAACAACTATAGTGCAATGTTTCTGTGCCATTTCCTTTACTTTTAGTCTTAATGATACTGAGTTCCAGAGTTCCCTGGGTCACTCCATTCCTGTGCTCTGATAAGATTGTTTCATACACCAGCCGTACATTAGACTGTGTCTGTCACACGGAGCACTACATTCTGGTACACCTGCTCTCCTAAGTGTTTTTGAAATGTTTGTACACATTCCTTTCCTACCTCATTCCGTAAAGTTCTGTGTTTTTTAATGCCATGTAATGCATGCACAACTGTGGCATCATACAAGACAGTTTTCTCACCCTAAGACTTCTCTATGTTTTATCTACTCATTTTCCCCATTCCTCTTGGGACCTTTCTTTGTGTGAAAGCTTTGCTTTCTCAAGAATGTCATAAAATTGGGATTATGCAGTATCAGGGAGTATCCTTTTCAGCCTGGCTTCTTTCATCCAGCAGGATGTGCTTAAGGTTTACTCATATCTCCCTGCGGCTTGATAGCTCCTTTTTTTTTTTTTTTTTTTTTTTTTTTTTTTTTTTTTTTTTTTTTTTTTTTTTTTTTTTTTTTTTTTTTTTTTTTTTTTTTTTTTTTTTTTTTTTTTTTTTTTTTTTTTTTTTTTTTTTTTTTTTTTTTTTTTTTTTTTTTTTTTTTTTTTTTTTTTTTTTTTTTTTTTTAACACTGGAAAACTTTCCATTGTACAGATCCATGATGTAGAATTTTTCACATGTAGCATACATGTTCATAGTTTAGTTTGTATGGGTTTGATAGACATTGTTTTTACCCAGCTACTCTTTAGGAGTGTTAATCTGCTGTTACTTTCTGGTTTGGGAAATTGGAAAGAGGCGCATTAACAGAGCATTGTGGTACACACCTGTACTCCCAGTACTCAGGAGGCAGAGGCAGGGGATGAGAAGTATGGCAGCAAGCTTTTCTGTCATGGATTGTACTTTGGTACATTTTCAAATTCATCATTAGCCCAAAGTTAACATGATTTTCTCTTATGTTTTCTTCTAGACATTTTATAGTTTTTGTTTATGTTTCATTTTGAATTAAGTTTTTGGAAAACTATAAAGTCTGTGTTTAAGTTTTAGGAGTTTTGCTTGACTTGGGGATTGTGGTTTATTTCTTTTGATTATGAACATCCAATTGTTCTAGCACCATTTTTTTAACCATTGAATTGCATTTACTCCTTAATTAAAGATCAACTGACTACATTTACATGGGTTTCCCTCTGCTCTCCTTTTTGTGTCTATTGGCTTCTGTATCTCATCACATTTGTTCTAGGCTGCCTTGGTTGCCATCGCCTTCATGGTCAGGCAGGTGAGTCCTTGCAGTTTGCTCTTCTGTTACACATCAGCCACTCTAGAGTTTTACCTTTTATATAATCTTTAAAATAAATTTGGTTATGTAAAATAGCTTGCTTGGATTCTGATAATGTCTTGGGACTAAGCATTTAAGAACTAGGAATATAGTTCAGTAGCAGAGTGTTCGTCTGGCATGAAGAGGTTGAATCCCTAACAACAGCAAAAATGATTGTCTTAAATTTGTAGGCCACGTTGGAAAATATTAGCATCTTAGTAATGGCAAGTCACCTGATTAATGAACACAGACTGTCTGTGTCATTTAGGTCTTTGGTGTATTTAATTTCATGGTTTTTCCTCTCATGCAAATGTTTGCATATTTTGTTAAACATGCCTATCTCATTTTGACACTGATAAAAACACATTCCAATAGTTTTCTTTTCTGGTTGTTTATTTCTGCTATATGGGAAAACAATTAACATGTGCACAATAGCGATGTTCCTGCAGCCTTGCTATTATTGCTAGTTTCCAGAGGGCTTTTGGTCAATTCTTGGGTAATTTTTGCCTAAAAATTGTCTTCTGTGAATGAAGGCAGGGTTATTTCTTTTCCTCATCCACATGCATGTGGAGGCCAGAGTACTGGGAGAACAGGTGTGTACCACAATGTAGCAAGCACTTTGCCAACAGAACCACCTTTTTGGTGCCTTGAGGAAAGATTTTATTATGAATGAGTACTAGATTTTTGTCTAACACCTTCTTGCATCAGATGTTATAATCATCGCTCTTTACCTCTTGTCTGAAGCAGCGTCTTCCTGCCTCGGTGTCCTAAATGCTGGGGTTACAGGTGTGCGTTGCTGTACTCAGCCTCTTGCTGTGGTATATGATAGGATTTTAAATTTGGAACCAGCAATATGTACTTAAAATAAATCCCAGTTGCTTGTGATAGAAAATTCCTTGTAAACATTATTGATTGAATTTGCTGATATTTGCCATGGTGTCCTAAAGCATGTTATCATCTCCCTTCTTTATTACATCTTCAGTGTTCTGTTTTGGTATTAGTGAAATGTTGGCCTTTCCAAGTGAGTTAGAAAGTTTATCCTGTTTCTGTCTTAGAGAAAAGATTGTAAACATCCATATCATCAATAAATGTTTGGGATGAATTAAAGGTTTTTTAAAAAATAAATATGTGTCCACACAAATTATCTATTTCTCTTTGTATGAGTCTTGAGATATACATATATACTGATGTTTCTTGAGACAGGGCTTCTCTGTGTGGCCCTAGCTGTTCTGGAACTTACTCTGTAGATGAGGCTAGCCTTGAAGTCAAAAGCTCCACCTGCTTCTGCCTCCTGAATGCTGGGATTAAAGGCATGTGCTACCACCACCGACCTGGTATTTTATTTTTTCAAGAAATTTGTTCTTGTCATCTACTTTATTAACCCTTTGGGCATATAGTTGTTCTTAGTACTTCTTTTTCTCTTTTCCCTCTTTTTGTTTGTTCATAGGTAGAGTCTCATCATGCAGCCCAGGCTAGCCTGCAACTCACCATCCTCCCACGTTCACTTTCCAAGTGCTGGAATCATAGGAGTGCACCACCACACTCACTCATACATATAATATCCAAAGTATCTGTGGAGGTAGCTTCTCTTTTATTTTTTTATGTCTTATGTCTTCTTTCTTTCTTTAGATTGACTGGAGATTTATTAATTTTATTGATCTTTTCAAAGATCCAGCCTTTGGATTTGTTAATTTTCTTTATTATTTTTGTTTTCTACTCTCATTGATTTCTACCGTGATTTCATTATTTCTTTTATTCTTTTTTGTTTAGACTTAAATGACTCTTCTATTTCCTAGTGTACTAAGGTAGAAACTTTGATGATAGGTGTACTCCAGATATTATTTTTCTTTTTAACAATACGTGATTAATCCTATAAGTCTCTTGGTAACTACAGGTTTCACTGTATCTCACAATTTTTAAATTGTTTTTCTTTTCATTTAGCTGTAAACACTTTTTTTTATTTTTTTCAAGAGTTCTTCTTTGATCCATAATTGTTATTTAGAAATGTGTTGCTTAAGGTCTATATATTTAAGGATCATCTGTGGATTATCTTGATAGATGCAATAAAGCTAAATTACAGCTAGTCCTAACCAATTCTGTTTCTCTTAGATCTCTTAAGTAGGAAATAAAGTCACTTGCAAATAATGATTTACATCTTACTTTCAATATTAATAGTTGATAATTTCTATTTCTGGCTAAATTCCATTGACAAGAATCTTCAGTGCAATAATAAAAAAGAATGATGCTTGTGAGCATTTTAACTTTTCTCTCGAGTTTGGTAAAGAAGGCATCTGATATTTAACTACCAACTGTGGTGTTTGCTTTAAGTTCCTAGTTTTTTCCACAGCATTTAAAGAGTTACATTTTAATGAGAAATAAGTATTCAATTTGTGTCTTTTAAATAATCATCTACCCAAATGATAGTGTAATTATATTTTAGTAACAATACAGTGAATTAGTTAATGGGCTTTTCTAATGCTGAACACAACATTTCTTCTCAAGAACAGGAAGTACGGAAACTCTACTCTCAATTTTCTCCATATTATAAGGTATCTTATGAGGTTATTTGATGGCTAAGTAAGTTAGTATATACTGTATATTTGCATGATATAGGATGAATCTAGAACTTAAAGCCTAGAAAGGAGCACTGCACAGAAGTATAAAATATTTTTAGAAATTTTACAATTTTATAGGCTAGTTCTATATGGCTGTGATTCCATTAGCATGCTATCGTGTTTCTTTGCTATTTATGGTGTTTTTGTTGATGTGATTAGCTTATAATATTCCTTATGTAACCTCTTGTTGTCTGGCATGAAGACATTGAACTGTCTAAAGTGAGTTGGAAACTTGCCCCTAAGTTTCTCTACTTAGGAACAGTTTTTGCAGTAAAGAAAATTTCCTGAATCCATTGCTTATATTTGTATCACTTTGATTTTGTTGTGAAGCCCATTATATTCCAAACTTTAGCAGTTTAAAACAACAGAGGGTTAGGGGGTGCCTCAGTAGAATATGCTTGGCTTGCATATGTAAAGCCCTGGGTTCAATTCCCAGTACTGCAAGAAAACACATAAATAACCAAGATCTCATAGGATTTTGTTGTTTTGCTTTGGTTTCCGGTTTTTAGAAACAGTTTCACTATGTATTATAGTAGGCAAGCCTTGAACTCACTTTGTAGCCCAGACATAATGCCAGTTTCAATAGTGGAGAAAGTCGGCATAGCTCAGTGGGAAATTCGGACTCAGGATCTCTCATAGGTGTAGTCTAGGCCAGGGCAAGGTTGGGACATTAAGGAGTTCAAGTTGGGGCAAACCTATTTCTATATGGACATCTATGGCTCTTAGTGGGCTTTGGGTTCTCGTGTGCTTTTGCACTGAGGACCTCAGTTTCTAACTGGACATTAGCCAGAGGACTCTCAGCACCTTAGCTCCATTTAGGCCATTCCATAGGTTGACCTAGGACACAAGGAAGCTTGCTGTGCCAAAGTCAGCACAGGAAAACTATAGTGCCATAAAACTGGAAGTTACTTTCTTTTTGCAGTCTAATCTTGAAAGGACATGTCACCACTTTTGTTCTTTCTAGAAAGAAAGCACACAGAAAGGTCAGCTATATTCAATATAACAAGAAATAAGAGCTAGAAATTACTGTGGACCATTCTGGAAGCTGTGGACCACAATTATTAATGGTAGACCTTTGACTAAGATACTAATTCCTCTTTTTTCCCTCTCCAAATTATTTTAAAGTTATCATCATCATCTATAAATGATGTATGGGGGAGGGTATCCATATGTCAGAGGACACATGTGGAGACCAGAGATAGCATTCAAGTAGCCAGATTTGTGTGGCAAGCACTTTACCTGCTCAGCTGCCTTTTGACACCCTTCTTATTTTTTAATGAATGTACTTAATGCCATACATTCCTCTGAGAACATTGGCTACATCTCACTGTTGATATGTGAAAAGTTGATTGTTTTTGAACTTTCATTGGTTCATGATTTTCTTTTTTTCCCTTTTACTCAGACTAGCACTTTGTAGATGCGTACACATGAATGTGTGTGTGTTGTGTGTGTGTGTGTGTAGAGCAATAATAATTTAAGAAGAGTTCATGAATTTGAAGGGTAGCAGGGATGAGTCAGATGAGTAAGACAGAAGAAGGGAAATGATGCAAATATAGTATTCATGAATGGTATTATCCCAAAAAATAATTTAAAAAAGTATGTGTGTTTTTTTCTTATTTCTGGAGGCATACATAGATTTCAAACCATATTTTATTGCTAATTGTCATTTTATTGAGCCTCTGGTTATCCTGTGGCTCTCTATGATATTTGTTATCTGTAATTCTTCTTTTCATCTGAACTGATGACTACACCAGGAGCCTCCCTCCCATATATTAGCTAAGTGCTCTACCTTGGACACATAGCCCTAGCCCTCTTTCAAACTGTTATTTTTAGTTTTTTGAGATAGAGCCTTACTATGAGGCCCTTGTTTGGTTTGAAACCTACTATGTATACCAGGCTGTCCTCATGAGAGAGCTCTCTGTCCCAGTGTCCTGAGTTCTGTAATTAAAACTGTGTGTTATGGGGCCATAGACATAGTTCAGCAGTAGAAACTCAGTTTAGATTCCCGGAACTTACATGGTAGCTCACAACCATCTGTGACTCCAAGAGTTCTTCTGTCTCTCTCTTCTCACCTCTGTGGGCACCAGGCACATATGTGGTCCACATTTATACATGCAGATAGAACTATCATACACATAAAATAAAATAAGTAAATCTAAAAACAATCAAAACCATGGACTACCATACCTGGCTTTTAGGTCTCTTTTCCCTTTTTCCTTTAGAAACAAAGCCTCTCTAAGTGGCTCAGACAGCCTTTGGACTTCCAAATCTCCTGTTTCAGCTTCCTACATAGCTGAGATTATGGACATGTGCCATCAGGCCCAGAGAGGAACTTTTGGAAATTTATATTGTGGTTTAATGCATTATAAATTTTTCTAAGTATTTGGTGTGTATTTGAAAACTCTGTGCCTTTTCTGTTCACACAAACACACATATGTTCAATCTTGCTAATTGTATCATTTCAATCCTGGTGTCCTTATTTAGTTAGGAAGTTATTATAGGAAATTGACATGTGGTGTGCTAATTTCTGAGGCAGGCATGCTTTTATACTGCAGTTATAAATTTGCTGATCTTTATGTTAAACCTATATTGTAAAGGTTTGTTGCAAGTAGAGCTTTGTTGTGGTGTGTGCATATTATCAATTAAAGGTTCCTATTCACGATGTTTTTGCTTTGGGTTTTGTTTTGTCTGGCATTAATATTGCTACATCTGCTTTCTCTGTGTTGGCACTTGAGTATACTTCTTCAATTCTTTTATTTTCGATCTTTCTGAGTTATTTTGTTTTACATATGTGTCATGTAAATGGAATCCAGCCATCTTGGCTTTTGACCTAATCTTTGTCCTTTAATAGGGCAATTAAACATTTGCATTTATTGTGATTGCTTGTGTGCTTGGACTAATTCCTGCCATCTCATTTTGCATGTTTAAATTTAGACTGCTTTCTTATTGTTTTCCTTCCACTCCCTGTAATTTCCTTTGTTAGATGGACAAAATTTTTCTTTGTTTCATTTAATTTTCAGTAATCTGTGAAAAGTATACTTCTTATTTGGAGCCTTGGGGGATACACATGCATTCTTTATACATATATATTCTCTGCCAACAGTTAGCATTAATCTATATGTAATATACAAGACTCTTTCCTCCGTTCTCACTTTACCATCATCCTGCACCCCACTCTCTGCTCAATGTCACCACCCCAGTCATGCTTGGAGTTGATACATTGTGTTGGAGATTAACTCATTTCTTTGCTTGTTCTTCTTACATCTTATTTCTTATGTTGTAAGTCACTTTGGCTGTTAGTGTAATAGAGCTACTATCTGTTATATCAGAGGACATTTGTAATTAATCACATTTCTGAGTGTTTGAATGTCTGAAATTAATACCTTCCACTGTCTTTGCATTAGTTGCCAAGTGTATTTCGCAATGGTTATGAAAAATTAACAATATAGTGACCATAATTCTTATAGGGATGATGAGTTTTATGTGTAGCCAGCCCACCATTTGATTTTCACATCATTGATCTCCCTATGGATGGATACCTGCAGGCTAGACTGGGAAAATCTCAGTGCTTTAATCCCTGTGCTTGTGTCCCATTCTTCATTGGAACATTGATGAAACCACCTAAAATTAGTGGATCATCTCAGTAGTCATCAGTTATCAGGGTAAAGTTAGAGATTGCTTCTCTAATTCCCCTTCATCTATGAGACCATATGATCATTCTGTGATTGATAGCTTTTTCTCCCTGTTTCTTTTGTAAAGTTGATAGGAGTGAGCTCACGTCCAAGATGCAAATTTGACCTTGTGGTGAGAAGACAGCCATAAGGCTCACAGCTGGGCTGCAAGTTCCAGTGTCCCTTGACTACACTATTTCCACTATTATACTAATTCTACCATATTTCCAATAAGAGCTTCATGGTAATATTCTCCTTACAGTTCCAGTGATATAAAGTAGAAAGTGTAGAATTGAATATGCCTGCATTGACAGTACAGTGTCAGTTTTAGCATACTGCAGCCTCAGGGTTGCCAGGTAAGTCTGTATAAAGACCACACAGCCTTACAGATCCAAGGAACTTCAAGAGCCAGAAACATGTAAACAACCCAAAGCTCATGTATTGCAGGTAGTGTCAGAGTTGGGCCTTCCCACTCAGGACATGGTTATTCTAGGCCATCACATTCTTTTCAGGCCTCCACTGGACAATCTCCCTGACATCTCTACCAGCCATAATACTCAGTGACATAGGAAAGCTCCAATCCACCCCAATGATGAGATCCCTTTCAGTTGCATATAGAAGAAATGCAATTAGAACTGTTCTAAGCAAAAAGGCTCTTATTAGTTCACCTAAGTGAAAGTAATCAGGAGCTACATAATGATGTTTCAGCCCACAACAAATATACTATGGTTGGCCACATGTCTTAGTGATATCATAACTATCTTAGCCGTGACATCATACCATCTTAGTTTATGTGAGTACATGTTGATCTTTCAACAACAACAAAATTGCCTAACAGAGCATTTCTTAGAATGTAGGCCTGTCCTTCATCAGCACATGATTGTGTGATTATAGTCAATGAATGCTAAGTCTCAGGTTCAAAAGAGGGCATTTCATCCTTAGGCAGGTTTCTTCTCAGAGCCTAAAACCCCATGTTCATATCTTCTAAATATCTTCTCTAATGATTCTTTTTTTATACTTTTTTTTTTGGAGGATGAATGAGTCTACTGGAAAGTGAACCAAGGGCTTTACACGTTTTTTGAGAAAAAGTTTCAAGTAGCTCCGGCTAACCAGGCGCTCACTGTGTAGCTAAGGGTGACACAGAACTCCTGATTCTTTCATTCCTTTGTCTCCACCTGCCAGATGTGCACAATTACACCTGGTTCGTGTGCTACTGAGAATCATCTGGAAAGTTTTCTGTTTTGTTCATGTGAAACAAGCACTCTAACCCCATCCCCAGCCCAATTAATTTTTACCTGTTTAGTTTGACAAGGGATCTCACTAAGTTTCCCAGGCTGGTTTTGAACTCACTCTGTAGCCCAGACTGGAACCTGCAATCCCCTTGCGTCAGTCTTCTTCACAGATGAAGATACAGGCCTCCATCAACCTGCCCTGGCTAGTAGGCTTTCATGGAATGTTCTAATGAGGGTTTCTATTGGCTCAGCTAGCGTCACGTGACTACACAAATTAATCACTCTCAGAACTAAAACAAAACAGCCTTTTAGCAAGGGCTGAGTCATCTCTCAGCCTGTGGAGCTGACTGAGATGGACTCACAGCCAGGGAGAGGTTGTTTTCTGAGAAAATTTCAGTGTCTGCTATTAAAATAAAGTTACATAGCATGCACAAAGGCTCTGAGTTCAAATCCCTATATTGTAAACGAACAATGGATGTAAACAAAAACAATGGATGGTGAGCAAATTAAAAAAACACTACTTGGGGCTGGAGAGATGGCTCAGCGGTTAAGAGCACCGTCTGCTCTTCCAGAGGACCCGGGTTCGATTCCCAGCACCCACATGGCAGCTAACAACTGTCTGTAGTTCCAGTTCCAGGCAAAACACCAAGACAAACAAATAAATAAAATAAAGTTGTTTAAAACAAAAAAAAAAAACACTACTCACACCTCTCTGTTGAAAGAATCTAGATCAGAGAAGAGACAGTTAATTTATGACTTTTTAAAAAAGAAGATCTCACTAAGTTACCCAATCTGCATCAAACTCATGGTCTCCTGCCCCAGCCACCCAATTGTTCAGATTATAGGCATCTGCCACCAACTATTTTATGATGTTCATGGCAAGCAATGGCACATGATTTTCATAGGCTAGATGTTACGGGAAGTGGTGTTCGGTTTTTGTCTCAGGGTCAGAGATGCTAGGATATCTCTGATGGCAATTTTGCCACTTTTAAGATCAAGAGCAGCTCCAGGTCTGACAGGGCTACAAGGAGAACTGTGTAAAAAGCGAAACCAAAGGTACCAGAGAACACTGTGGAATGGAGATCAGGACACCAGGGTTCTAGTCCTAGCTCGGCTACTAACTTACTAAGTGAAGCTGGGCAGGTGAGGCCAGACTTTGCCCTAGGCCTCCCCCCCCCCATAAACTGAGAGGATTGCATTCACTGAATGGTCTCACAACATACTTCAAGGGGAAGCTTTTGTTCTGTTCTTGGGGAAGGAGGGAGGAAAGAAGGGAGGGAGAGTCGGGAGGCTGAGTCCCTCCTCTCCATCTGGAACCATGTGGAATTTCTGCAGTAGAGACATTTAACCTGACTTTAATTTGAGTTGAAACGTCTGATATTTCTGATAGTAATAACATGCCCTAGATGGGGCAGGGAGTGCAGGGCCTCCTGAAAAGCACACCGAAAGGCCCTCTCTGTTCCTGCTCTGAAGTACAGTCCCCAGCAGGCAGGATCCCTGCACCGAGGCCCAGGGAATGGGCGTTCCTGAGAAGCTAGGTCGGAGGAATCCACCTCCGGCTGGCAGGCGGCCATACTGGCGGCATGGCCGCTTTCTGCGCTTCCTCCTGTCAGCCTGCCCCATCCTGCTCTGCTAGGCCTGTTGGCTGGCTTTGGGCTGGGCCAGAAGCCCGGAACGACATGCAGTGGGTGGTACATGAGGTGCCACCTGAGATGTCAGGCACGGGTTCTGGCAGGGCAGAGAAGCTTGGGGCAGACATATTGGGGGTGGGGTTGGTGGGACATCTGCCAAAGTGGCCACTGCTAGATGTGATCTTTCCTCCCTCCATATCAGGCACCCTCATCATCCTCCCCAACTGAGTCCACCCTTCTACACAGACTCCTCCTCCTTAGTGGGAGGCCCCATCAGCTGCTACCCAGCCTCTCCTGCTCTGACACAGATGTTTCATCTTACCCCTCCCTGCGTCACAAAGTAAGCCCTAACCCAGATAAGTGTCGGGGAGTAGGCTCACTCATTCATTGGAGAATACAGCAAAGATTCCCCCCCCTAGTGCAAACACAATGTGTTTAGGCATGAATGTGGAAGTCCTACCTGGTGTCTAATTTTGTCCCTTCATACTGTATTTATTCTGTGCCTGAGATAGCAAACGACAAGCCCTAATTTACCATATAAATAGTACCTGGAGTCACTGGATGAGTGGTGGCCTGGCTGCCATCCTTCAGTTTATCATCCCACCCCCAGCCTTCTTAATGATTCTTTGGTGATGGGGCGATGAGTGGGCTCCTGAGAGTCCATGCTAACCCCCCGAGCACAGAACAGACAGCCCTCCAGTTACCCACAATACTCATGGCAGGGGAAGCATGGGTGGGGAGAGAGTACTTTCTCCTTTAAATATATATATATATATATATATATATATATATATATTTAAGCAAGGAAACAGATTTCACTTTCAATCTTCTTTCCAAGAGATTGTTATAAACAAAAGCAGGTCCAGGGCAGAAGGAGGAGGGGGAGAAAGGAAAATGATTTGGGAGATTAAGGAGGCGGCCACGACAGCGTCCCCTTTTAAACCTCAATAAGGTTGTTTTTCTTGGTCGTTTTTTCCTCCTTCCCTCTCCAGCCAACATTACTTTAAAGGAACATTATGTTATCACAAATCAGATTTCCAAACAGCATCTCCAGGTCACTGTGAACAGTTCAGCAATTTGACTGCAGATTCCCGGAGAAGGAATCCCCTTTAATCTCCAACTCACCAGAGGGCTGTGCCCTCCTTTGCACACTGTGTTGTGGCCCAGCATTGTGCCACTGGCCACCCCTGTGTCCCAAGGTGCAGCTGGGGGTTCCTCCTGCCTGCTGAAGGGCATCCCTGGCTCTGTGGGGTGGAGGCTGGACCCTAGTGGGGTAATAATGTGGGTTTCATTTTTCCTCTGCCATAAACTTAGGGCTTATCGGTGCCACAGAGCTGCCAAGGGAGATTAAAGTCACGGCTGTCGCCCTAGTTCCAATGCACAGTGAGAGACCACAAATATTCCAGCTGGTATTGTGGGGCCTGGTGAATGAGGGTGAGAGTGAGGATGTGTCAGCGAAGGGCTTCTGGAACTGAGACCTTACCCACGGTATGTTGCATCTGGTCAAGCCTAAAGCCACCCTTGGACCACTCACCTGCTCTCTCTTCTGAGGACTGGTCGGGAGAGATGGATAGAGGAAAGAGAAGGCAGGCAATGAGGTGTCGGAGCTGTAGAGATCTGAGTAAGAACAGCAGCAGGAAAGATTTGAGGTAGATACAAAACATTTCCAAAGTGAAGATTCAGAACCCGTGCAGTAATTCTCTTTGCTGAGAATTGAGGCGAAGCATTGAACTGTAAGGAATTGGTGATCTTGGCAGCATACCAAAGGGAAACAGCTGAGTGACAGCAATCGGGATTGGGGTTTCTGCTTGTTCCATGTGTCCTCGGCTGCCATGGAATGGAACCAAGCAGAAAGGTTAAATTCCAAGTCCTCAAGCCAAAACATTCTTTCTAGGATCCTATTGCCATTAACATCATGAACTTCCAATAGCCCTGGGGTGTAAGAATTGGGACTTCTATTTTATCTCAAAGATGGAAAAACAGAGGCTCAAGGAGGTAGTAGCTGGTCAGACAACTTGAGACATAAGTTGAAGAGTTAGAACTGGACCTCAGTTCTTCTGATAGTCACCCACTCCACCCCTGGGCTCTTTTCCTTGAGCCTTGCCACTGTGATATGGTCCTTTGCAGGTCATTTCCTGCTCTGTGACTTCTTAAAAGAAGCAAATGACAAAACAGACCCTTGGCTTTGAATGGGGTAGACATGGAGATTAGAACAGAAGGCCAAAGAATTGTCCTGGTGATATGGATTTCAAGGGAGGGCTTGTAGACAAGGCTGAGAAACAGAGTGAGCAGAGCTGCTGACCTGGGCAGGCCCTGCAGCAGATAAAAAAGATAGCACATGGGCCAGGGGACCAGACAGCTACTGACTCAGGGAGCAAGCCCTTGAGATCCGCATAGTCATGTAAGAGGACTCGGTCAGTAGGTTTTTTAGAGTAAGTGCATGCAGAAGTACCAGCGGCTCATCCCTGTGATGCTGTGAAACATCCAGCTTCCCCCAGGTGCTAGGAACTCCAATGAAGGACAACACAGGGCAAAAAAGAAGCCAACTTCACTGCATCTAAGTCCTGTGCATACTGTTGTTGGTGAGCTATAGACAGCTCTCTCCCTTGGGATGGGGCTGAGTCTGAGAGAAGTCAGGGGCTTGTACAGGGTGACAAAAACAGTGTCATCCCAAAGCTGTACTGTCCTTCAAGACTTGGCCTCTTTCTGCTGAGCTATTACCTTGCAGGCACAGTCTGACCATCCTCCAGGGCTAGCATGTAAGATACTCAGCCAAAGTTACCAGAGGACCCTCCACCTGAGCCTTAGAACCTGCACGCTCCACACCCAGACTCTCCAGGCCCAGGATATGGGCCCAAGACCCTGGGTAGGTCATAGACGAAAGTTAATGATCTAGGTCTGTATTGGTGAGTCTGCCCTCCCCATCTCCAGCCTCCTTCCTCCTGGATTCCCCATCTCCCTTCCAGATAGCTCCCTAGAAGAAAGAAGTCTTTGCCCCTCATGCTATACTATCCTGCATTCCTCCAGGAGGGCTGAAAAGTGACCAAGGTGGCCTTGGGTAGATTTGTACTCAGCCCACCCCCAGGAGAGGGCTGCCCAGCCACCCGCACCTCTTAGCCATTTGCACTGAGTATACGAGGCTGCTCCCTTGCTTGCTTTATTTATCTTGGCCCAAGGACTACGAAGCAGGATCTGTGGGGAGGATGGAGAGGCCATTTTCAATATTTCCTCCCGGCCTCTTCATGCCCCTGAGTTGCCCCTAGTACCCAGGAGGAGAGGGCAGAGGTCTATGGTCTGAAAACAATGGTTTGAAGCTGGGAGTGGGGGAGGAAGGAAGGGAAAGCCATAGAAAAAGAGAGGCTTCGGAGCCTACAAGCCTTGTCAAGGACTTGTAGGTGATGCACTCTCTCTCTGCAGGAAGGGCTGCAGAATCCCCTAGGCCTGAGCTCCCACCCTGGCTCAGCTTCAGACAACTCAGGGTAATAAGCACCCCAACCCCCACAGGGCCACACAGAACACCCCTGCCCTAGAAACCCATACGAAGTCTTGTCTTCAAACCAGTACAAAGGGAAGCCTTGTAGAGTGACCAGGGTATCCAAGGATCTCCAGGCCCCTCGTGCCTGAGTGAGTAGTGCTGTCCCACCACAGGACTCCCGGCCACCCTGTCTTCAGCTTGTTTGCTCTGCTGGAACGCTTGTCTCCAGTTATGTCCCTCACCACACCCTGCGCTGTCCTTCAGCCAAGCCACACGCGCGCGGAACTGCTTTCATCTGCCTCTTCAGCTGGGCTCAGGGACTTCACTCTGCTGACTCCTTCCAATCTGTCTCTATCATGCCTATGCTCAGGAGCATCCAGCTGCACAGGGGCCTGAAGGTGGCAGCAGGCTGGCCGGCTCTGCAGGTCTGAAGGAGGGGAAGACATTTTGTCTATTTCTCAACTCCCCTCTCTCTTTCAGAAATCTGAGTGTCTGCGGATAGGTAGCCTTAGTTCTAAGCATATGCGGGTGACAAAGGGGGCCTGGCAGTGGGTCCTCCTACAATCCTTATGTTAGTCCCAGTGAGGTCCCAGGATGGGGAGATTGGGCCTAGTGGGTGATGTATGAGCTACTGGGGACAGAGTTATCATGAATAGCTTAATGGCGCCAGAGTGAGAGTGAGTGTGCTAGCAAACTACAAGCGTGGGCAGTTACAGAGCAAGTGGCTCCCTTTGTTCACTGTTTGGCATGTGCCCACTTGTTCTTCCACTTTGGAAACAGCATGAGATCCGCACCAGTACCATGCTCTTAGACTTCCCACAGCTATCACGATGAATCAAAATAAACCTCTTTTCTTTATAAAATATCCAGACTTTGGTGATTTGTTATAGGAACAGAAAAAAAGACTAGGATATCTACCAAAGCAGTCATAGCACTAATGTCAACATCAATGGAGTAATTACAACACCTTCTCACTACAAGTATCGCCCTAAGTACCACATAGAAACTCATTGTTTTATTATCACAGAGGTCATGAAAGGCAGTTACTATAAGCATCTTCATTTTATAGGTAAGGAAACTGACACTCAAAAAAGTTATATGGATTATTGTAGGAACCAAGTGTTAGGTCAGGGATTCTGGAGCTGAAAATGTACCCAGGCACAGAGCATTTACCTAACATATATAAGATCCCTGGCCTCCATCTCCAGCGCTGTAGAAAAAAAAAAAAAGAAAAATGGCAAAAATCTGGAATTCTGTACCCGACTCAGGCACCCTGACGCCAAAGCCTGTGCTACCAACCACAGCTGTCAAATCTGTCCAGAAAGTGCCAGCTATTTCTCCAGAGAAAGCAGTTCTTGTTGGGGGTGGGTTTGTACGAGCTCAAAGAGGCAGGAAGGAGGCAAGGCCTTGCAGGTAAAAGCAGGCATGTAAACAATGATCAGGGAGGAGAACATTGTATGTCAGATTCTGAGGAGCCAAAGGAGCCCTGCACATACCAAGCAAATGGCTGCCTTGGAAAGCAGAGCTGGGAGGGCTCTGGATCCTCTAGTGATCAGCTGTAGGGAGAAGCAGAGCTAATCAGCGCCTCCATTCGGAGCTCACTGAGGTAAGGGAGAAACAGTGGACAGTCAGGAGACTAGCCTATTCTGTTCCAGGCTGGTGCCAATGGAGATGGTAGGTAGCTAAGAGGACATAGAGATGACAGGCTGACAGCACTTGCTCCCTAACTGGACAGACAGCAGAGATGAGGGAAAATGCTTGCTAAGAGACTGGTGACACTATTTCTGATGCAAGGAGGGTGGAGAGGGACACCTGGCTGGAGTTTACAGTGCCTTGAGGGCATTCAGGAAATGACTTGCTTTGGAGACCACGGAGAGCTCACACACCTCAAGGCCACGTGTCCTTGCACTGAAATGACAGAAAAGGCTGGAAGGAAGGTCAAGCCATCAACAGCAGATTCATTGGTAGCATTCAACTTCATGGGCACAGAGTGGCCCTGACTCAGGGCTGTTGAGCAGAGTGGAAATCTGATTTGATCTGAGGAAGGTTACATGCTCATATTGTATGGCACACGCTGCTCAGAGAAGAGGCCAGAGAAGAACTGGTAGGGTAGGCAAGAGATGGCATTCCAGAAATAATCGATGGCTGCTGATCAGAGGGAGCGGGGTACCCAAGTCTGGTAGCTCAGGGCTGCAATCCCAGATGCTCCAGAGGCTGAGACAGGAAGACTGCCCTGAGTTCCTAGCCAGCTGGACGACATAGTAAATTCCAGCTTAGCCAGCATTATTATTATTATTTTGTCTCAAAAACAAACACAGATGAGGCCTGTGGATGTAGTGCTTGTCTAGTAAATGCATAGCTTTGGGTTCAACTCCCAATACTTCAACAGAAACAAGTAAATATATGCCAGAGAGAAAATAGGTATGATAGTGTCATAACTGCAGGAGTGAACCAGCTATAAGGAGGGGTGGCCTGGGCTGCCTCTTTGTGTGTTTGCTCCCCTGGGGGTCCTGGTCATAGCCCTTTTGTTCAAGGATAGAAAAAACATTTCCAAAGGCAGCATGTCCCTCTTACCACAGGTTATAAATCTCCAAAGCCAGACACCAACACACACCTGCACAGCTGGGCCACTCGGGTAGGGACTGGTGCTTCCCAGTGACGAGTAGATTTCCAGGCTGTTTCCAAAGGAATTCCCAGCTGGTGAAACACCGAGAAAGAGAAAGAGAAGCACATTCATCCCCAAGCAGAGCCCAGAATTTGAGGGATGAAGGCCCTAAGAAAAGAGATGAGCCAGATGGAGGGAGGGGCTCACAAAAGGAGTGAGGGCTGCCTGGGGAGTAAGGCAGGGAAGGAATGTACAGGATAAGTCTGAGCCAGGAAGCAGGAATGAAACAGGCTAAGAGCTGACTGTTTGAGACAGGAGGCCTCTGGTAAGGAGTATCACAGGGATGTAGAGGCGTCATTGGATGCTGGGTGGCTAAGTACAGAATAGCCATGTACACACAGAGATAGCACCAGAGCTGCAAGGACTCTATGCATGTGTCCAAACCCAGCATGGGACTGTTGAAAGAGCAGAAAGCCCAGAGAGGGACAGCAGCTGCTCAGAGATGCACAGCAGTAGCAGTGTCTTTAACAGCTGGGGCAGATCTTTCTAGTGCAAAGCTCTTTCTCCGGAAGAGAAGATATGCCAGGAGAGATGAGCATCTTGAGAGTCGCCTCTCACTACTTGGAGAGAAGTCTTTTTTTTCTCTTCAGTTTGAGTGGACAGAGCCCCAAATATGACTGCCAGGCCTGTTAGATTTTGGTGATCAATGATGGCACCAAACTTAAACTTGGGGAGGAATAGAAAGCTATGACATAATTCTTGGAAGAAAGAAAGGGTTTGCAGACCATGTAGAAAAACTGGAAGAGAGCAAGGTACCTGGCTGAAGGCTGAATGGCAGCTGGAAACGACTGATCTAGAAAGTTAGCAAAAATAGAACAGGGTGGTAGGGGAGAGGAAGAGCAAGATGTCTCTATTAGTCCTGGGAAGCAAGGTGAGAAGTCTGGGGGCAGCCATGAGGAACCTTGGGAGACCAAGTCTCCAGGAAGTACAGTCTGCTTTGAAGTCCAGATTTCTGTCTGAAGATCCAGCCACAGAGCAGCCTGCCATACTTGGGCAATCATCTTGAGAGAAACAGTGTCTGAGAAGATGTAAACTCGGGTTGGATAGGCACCTGTGAAGGGTCCTGTTCCCTTCATCATTGACTCTGAAACACAGGCAAGGGCCAATGGTTCCAGCCTCAGTCCATCTATTAGCATGTAGATAAGTTCCTGGCATGCTCAGTGAGCGTGTTCTCCCTCTTGTGTACATGTGGGATGCTCACAATCTAGAAGTTCAACAATGGCCCAGGCTGCTGATATATGAAACCAGGGTGCCTCTGGAACATGCTTATGGAGACACCCAAGGGCTGGGCCTATGCCATGCATTAAAGGCCCCTCATTGACCTGCTAACCTGGGATGCCATTACTGCCATCCATGCCACACTGACAGAGAGTAAAGAGAACCTCTGAGTGATCTCAAGAGCAGCTCAAGCTAAAGAGTATACCAGTCCCTTCTGATATCTCCCCAAGTGCCAATGGCCCCTACCCACAGGCCGATTGTTCCTGGAACCAAGCTCTGTGATTTAGCCCATAATCACTCTGTCATGGCTACCTAGACCTTCATGAGATCCTTTCTATCTGGCCATGAATTTGACTCCAGGCCCGTGTCTTGAACCTCATCACTGTCCTTGCAGTTTCTCCTGCCTCTGCCTAAGTCCCGTCTGTAACGTCCCAATGCATCTGACAGGCACTCAGCAAGCAGCATGCTGACAGAGAAGGAAGTCGGGAAAGCTGAGTAAGTCCCTGTCTTGAGACATGGTATACTCAGAGAAAGCTGTGTAGAGGTTAAGAGGTTAAGGTTAAGGCTGGCTGTTTTCTGGCATTGGATCATGCACAAAGTGGCAGTGCTTAGACAAGATTTGGAAGGAGGGGGCTTGGTCAGTAAGGGAACAGAGGGAGGGAAAAACCACAGAGGCTCCTGCCAAGTAAAAAGGGCCTCTTTTAACCCTGACACTGTATTTCCAAGCTGTCAACCCTAACCCAAGGTTATACTCCTAGTTAGAAGCAACCACAAGGCTGGCCGGGCATCCTGCTTTGAAGACGTGGCAGAATTTTTTTGGAAGAGATAACAATGTGGCCTTTGTCATCTCCCCCTCCTCCGATTCTCTTTTCTTTGCTCTCTCATTCTTTATGTGGTCATTCTCTGGCCCTCCTCCAAAACAGAGTGGGGGTTGGAGGCCACCAAGCTAGACCAAAGAGATCATCAGGACAGACCTGTGCTCTACTAAGTGCTGGCTACCCTACTAGGACTCAAGAGTGAGGTATCAGCTGTAGACAGGTTGCCCTGCCTGCCCCTCCTTAGGGAAAGAGGAAACCCTCAGCTCCTCATACACCCTCGGTAGCCTTGCTTCAAGAGAAATCAAATGGAGCCAGATGCTACCCTGTCCCCTTAGCAGAGCATATGCTCATAGTCAGGTGAGCAGCACACTGAGTTCTGGGGCCTGAATTCAGTGGCACTCCAGGTCACTATTCAGACACAAGCTGAGCCAAGGGGCTTTCAGCATCAGCATTGACAACTTAGGTTCTTCCCAGGGACTGTGAGCCTTGGAAAGTTCTCCAGAAACTGGGAACTCCATTCCATACATTACCAAAGCTTCTAGCCAACTATTTCTGGGCTTACAAAGTCCTCTGAAGGTCGTCTTATCCAACCCCCTCCTCTCCACAGCCTCCACTCCTGAGGACTTTCCCCACCCGGCTAGCAAAGCCCACATGAGAGCTTGGGCTCCAGCCTCCTTGCTTTCTGGCACTGGGAGCCAAGTTGCCCACCACTACAGAGATAGGGTGCTCGGAAGCAGGTGAGAACAGAGCCTCGTGTCACAATGAGTGAGACAGCATGGCCTCTGGGGTCGGGCCCCTCTCCTGGCAAGGATTACTTGAGGCACAGGCCTTTCAGGCTCTTTGGACTGGCCCTGTCTTTCTGGCAGCAAGCCCGCATCTCCATTTCTGAGCAAAGCCTTGCTGGCTGGCCTCGGGAGCAATCTGAGTCCTCGCCCAGGGCCTCTGAGAGCAGCAGAGTGAAGCAGCCCCAATCAGCCTTTGGCCGCCTCGCTTCCTGCAGGTGGGAAAATCATCCTATTTATCCCCAAATGGATTTGTCTACTCAAACAACAAACAGGCGCTGAGACGCATATGGAGTCATGGATATATGTGCAAAAGACAAGCTGTAAATACACATGTGGTCTATCTTTCCCCTCCCTTTCTGCATCTCTCTATTCCTATGACTGTCTCTGTCTCTCTCTCCACACCCCCTCCTTGCTTTTTTTTTTTTTCTCATTCTCTTCCCCTTTCTCAAGGCCTCCTCTCGCTTCCATTACAGCATTTATCAAAGTGGCCTGACCTCATGTTGTAAAAATATACAGCATGGAACAAAATCCACCTTAAACTCTCTTCTAAATATATTAAAATAATAGGAATTCTCATCTGCCTGATTGAATTTGCTGCTCAATATTAGAAGCATGCCAGGCCCTTCTGGACCCAGTCTAGAGCTGGGAGGGGCTGGGATTCCCTGCCTGACTCCTCTCTCTGAGCCAACACTGCAGCTTCCTTGATGGGAGGGGCCGGGTGAGGGAGTGAGTGGGAGTTGTGTTCAGGCCAAAAGACCTTGGGCAGCCACCTTCACCAGCAGCCAACACAGCCCACTGAGCAAGTGCAGACAAGCTGGAGGCTTCTCAGGCCTGCAGCTGTGAGCCTCTGCCCTGGTCCGAGGGCCACCAGGGCTCACAAACCCACAGTGTCTGCTCCTAGGCTGGCTCCACACTCACTGCCCTGCCTCCTGAGATCGGAAGCTCCCTACCAGGGACCACACTCTGCTCTTTGCATCATTGAGATTTACAGTTAAAACCGTAGAAAAATGTCCCCCTTCGTTCATTCATTCATTTAACCTGTATTTAGTAAATGCTTTACTGGCCAGCCAGCACAGGTCTAAGAACTGGGAATACTAGGAAACAAACAAGCAAACAAACAAAAACCTTAAAGTCTATCTTCTTGCAGTTGTTATTCTAGGGAATAAGGAGAGCCCATTTCCAGCCAGTGACAGCACGGAGCTCCATCACACTTCACCTCTAAACTCACCACCCCTTAATACAGCAGTGGGAAGAGCTCAAAGCCATGCTCCACCATAGACTGCCTTCCAGAGCTACCCCCATGTATTTCAGCATGACTTGCTCAGGACATGTATACAAAGCTGCTGCGTCATCAGGGCAACAGTGTATGAGCAGACACTTGATCCTCATTTAGGACCACAGCTGGGGGCCTGGTCCTAAATGAACAGTAAAGAGTTGCTTAGGCTTCCAAGGCGACAAGAGACAATCGTCACTGGTTATAAGTGGGACATGCTGGGGATGATGGTGCGCTCTTATAATATCCGCATTTGGGAGGTTGTGGAGCGACATAACAAGCAAGCTCCCTCCTCAAAACAAACAACAAAAATTCCCTGAGGTAAATTACTATCATCAACCATTTTTACAGATAAGGAAAGCAAGGCACAGTCAAATTAGGTAACCGTCCCATGCTGCACAAAAGTATGGCTGTAGTCTACTCTTAGCCACAGAGCTGTACTGCCTCCATGGGCTTTCCTAATAGACTTTTCTTGGCATATACTTCTTGCCTGAGTCCATGGCACCAGCTGAGAGCATCCCCTCGGCTTACCACCTCCTAAAACTTCCTTTCATCATTGTTCTAGAACCTATCTACCAAGGAGAATAGCTACTCCTGACTGCTTTGTGTCTCTGGCCGCAAACGTAACATACCACTCAGTTTTTGACTTCATTTCTTGTGGACATGGATTGGGGTGGGGGGAGTAAAGGTGGCTGAGAAGGGCGGTCTTTCAGAAAGGATGGCGATTGTGTCTGGGAGGAAGAAGAGGGAGAAAACAAGGTGTAAAGGACATCAGATGATGAGCAGCAACACCAGGCCTGGCTTTTCCTACACTGTTGTCAATGTCGTTATGACCCTTGCACACATTGAAGGAACATGACCCTTGCACACACTCAAGGCAGCATGAGTCGTGACTCCTTGTAAACAGGATCTCAAGAGGAGATGAGCTCCTGTGAGTGGCTGATGAAATTAGCAGATCACTTACAGAATATACTTGTTTGTATGCATGCACAGACCTGCTTAGACATCGTGCCTCCAAAGAGGGGCTGTAGCTAAATATGATCAAGCAGCACATGTGTGGGATGCTGGAGTGATGTGGGAGAGAAATGCTGTATCCTCACCCCTTGGAATTTCCCCCAGACCTCTGGAAACCCCCAGCAGAAAAGGTTTGGCAAAGATACTAGAAGAACCCAGTGAGAAAACTCAGGGGACAGCCTGTGTCTAGGAGGGGCTTTTCTTGGAGCAGAGGTCACTGCCCTCTTTGGCCTCAGGAGATATAAGTGCTCAGCCTCCCTGACTTATCTGGAAAGTGTGGAGGCGTTTCCGCTCAACCTTACTCTGTGAAAGGAAGAGAGGCATATGGATAGCTAAGAAGTTGACTGTGAGGAAGCACCTGGTAGGCACCTGGTCCAGCCTGACCTTGGCTGTCCCTGTTTGTTGTCTGTGGACTTACAAGTAATTCTGACATCCTATCTCACACCCTTGCTGTGGTGTAGAGGAAGGAGCAAGGCCTTCACAGAGCCCCCAGAGCTGGATTTCAATCCTCGATCCTTAGAGGACTTGCTTTGGGACCCTGGCTGGCTCCTTCACATTCATGAGTCTCAATGGCCTCATCTATAGAATAGGAATGAACTATATCCCTGCCCCTTCAGTGGACGCAAGGAATAAATTAGATCGCCTATGGAAATGTCTCTGCATGATCCTTATCATCCTTCCTTCTCCTTCACTTCTTATCCCAATACCTAGAGCATTCTCTGTGTACGCATATAATTCCTCTTCTGACACCTTGACCATCCAAGAACAATGTACATGGTGTAAAGGACATCAGATGATGGGCAGCAACACCAGGCCTGCCTTTTCCTACACTGCTGTCAATGAACATGCTGTGTACCATTCATCCTGTGTATCTACATGCTGTCTACATTGAATTGGGACACAGAAAAGGATTGTTTGAGGGCACTGGTGTCTGCTCCAAGCATCAGTTAAATGCTGCAAGTCTTGTGAGACTAGATGATTTCTTAAAAATAGGGTTAGATAGCTGGCCAGGGTATCCTCTGGTACTCCTCTACATGGCTATGGGTGATATGATCAGTGAGGGGGGACAGAGGTACTGGAGGATGTAGGTGCAAAGAGACACCATGAGCTCTGAAGCCCTAAGGCCTAGTTGTCTCTGCCACCCACTATCTGTCTCACTGTGACAGAGGCCATTTCTCTGTCTACAATATGAAAACCCTTGACTATTGTGTCACATTTCCTGTGCTGTTGTCAGCACGACATAACATGGTGCTTGAAGAGTGTTCCAGAGACTGGGAACACTGCCCATGTGTGAGATAAAGCTAGAGGCCACATACTGCTGAGCCCTTACTCAGGGTCCTGGTTTGTGCAAAGTATGTAGTTTCATGGAGAAACAGCTCTGCATGGAGCATGGGACCAGAAACTCCTTGAGGCCAAGGCCTAGGTCTTCAGTCTATGTTCCCCAGGTGTCTAGCACCAGGCATGGCCTCAGTATTGGTCAAACAAAATCTGTCCAATGTATCAGTTAGAATTCTAGTCCTCCATTTTACAGCCATAAGGCAAGGCATAGGGAGTGACTTCATCAGCTCAGCATAGCACAGTGGGATGTTGTCAGTGTGACTTCAAATCCATCTTCTTTCTGCTACATCCTGCACCCCTGCCTACATTTTTTGTGGTGTTACTCTAATCTACTCTGGCCTGGTGAGGAAGGCAATCAGGTCCAATGGTCAGCCCATTAGGCAGAAATCGGAAAAAGATATGGAAGATAAGCTTTAATACCATTTCCAGCTTGACCTAGATCCCAACTATTCTGCTACTGGAGGTAACCCAAGATTTCAGAGCCTGCTGGTAGCGGGCAGCCCTGCCTCTGATGAACATGCACAATAAAAGACTTTGGGGGTGACAGGATATGGAGACAGAAAGGGTCTGGGGAGAACAGCTGCTGAGGACATGAAGAAAAGGCATGGTTAAAGTCATGCCAAAGAAAAGGCATGGTTAAAGTCATGCCAAAGTTAAAGGGGTCTCTCCTGAGTCCTTCCTGTTGCTATCTAACCCTTTTTATTTTTATTGTTTTCTGGCCTTTGTATTTTCTTATAAACAATCCCTCACTGTCCTTTAAGCTACATCCTTTCAGGGGCCTCAAACCAAAGAAGTCCCCATACTCCAAATAAGGGGATTTTGCTACTAATTATTCCATAGGAAATGCATGAGAGGGACCCAGACACAGGAGCTCTGGAGTCAACTTGTAGCAACAGTTATGAGTAACACTGAACACATCATTTACCTAATCTGTGCTCCAGTTTCCCTATGTAAAATGAGAGCTATTAATGCCCACCTTGTAGCCTGGCAAAGAGTTGGTACTTAGTAACAGAACTGTGGGAAGACATTAATTTGCATTTAAAGGGCACCAAACTCATGTTCCCTGATTCACAACCCTCTCAGGCTAACTTTTTAGTCTTTGGGCTGCTAAAACTGGGAATTTGCACCCCAAGTGGAGCCTTCAGCCTATCCCCACAGTCCTCAGAGGTCTTCCTGGTTCCTTGCTTTAGTGGGGAGCCACGATGCCCAAGCAGTGGCTCTCTGCAATTTCCCTGTGCCACATACTTTCCCAGTGGTCCTCTGTGGCTTGGCTGGCCCAGCTGCTCTCCAGCAGTATGGATGCCACATCCTCTCTCTGCAAGCTCCTGGGATTCCTTTTCAGACAGGTTCCCCGGAGAGCCATCCACCCAGGCCTCCAGTGTTCAGAAGCCATGTCAATCCAGCCAGCCCGCTATTTACATTTGCATTTCCAAAGCCCGATTTACATCAGAATTATTCCTGTCTGGCCAGGCTGGGGGACTCCACACATATTTGGGGGAGGCTTTTTGGACAACTACAGGGATTGGCAATCACATTCCCCTGGGCCTCATTCCCGTAGCCAGGGCTTTTTTTTTTTTTTTTTCTTCTTCTTCTTCTTTTTTTTCTTACATCAGCCACATGACCTCATCACTGCCCTTTGTTCTTGTTCCTCCAGCAGGTAGGTTTATCCTCACTGCCTTCTACTTTAACCTGGCAGGCTCAACTCACTCAGCAGCTTACATGCTGGTATTCCAAAGTCCTATTCCTGGCTACAGCCAAGTGGAATATAACGAATGTAAATTTATGTGTCAATTTAGGAAACATTAAAAATAACAGCCCAGGTTGCAAGGCCATAAGCAACCTCGCATGCTGCTGGCGGAAGTATAACTTGGCAATCTGGAAATGCCAAAGCCTTTAAAAGCAGATACACACTTTGACCCATTAATTACCTTTACAGGACTCTACGCTAAAAAATTATGTGTGTAGTCAGATCTGGGGTGCATGCCTGTAATCTCTGCTACTCAGAGACTGTAGCGGGAGGTTTGCAAGTTCAAGGCTTGCCTACACTACTGAGTGAGTTCCAGGTTACCCTGGGCAACGAAGTGAAAGCCAGTCTCAAAATGAAAGAAGAAAGTAAAAAAGAAAACTGGGAGCGCACTTCAATATGTAAAGTAAAGCACTTGACCCCTGGGTTAAATCTTTAGTGTAGCAAAAGAGGCACAAGTTTAGATTAACATATCTGTAAAGATATTCATTTAAAAGTCATAGGCTAAAAATTCAACAATAGCAAACAAAGTACATAAAATCACTTTTCCAGGTGTGATAGTACAAACCTCAAGAGGCAGAGGCAGGGGGATCTTGAATTCAAGGCCAACCTAGGACACCTGTGCCACACAAAAATTAAATCAACTACAACTTGTGAAGATTTTTGAAGGCTAAATAGTGATATGGAAAATGCTCATGCTACAATGTAAAAATATGGAGATTAAATCATATGCAGCATGATTCTGATTACTTTTTACAAACTATAAATAGCCAAATAGAAAAACTAGAAAGAAAGTAACTAGTTACTAATACCATCTAACTCCAGGTTGGAGTACAATGGATTATAATATTAAAAACTAACATTTTGTAGCATTTAGGGCCTGATACTTATTTTTCTCATCACTTTGTGTGTACATATGCATGTGCATATGTATGTGTTTACTCCTTAAAACTATGCTACAAGATAACCGCCATATCTTCCTCATGGTACTGAAGTATGGAGGACCTGATAGGACTTCTTT
This sequence comes from Sigmodon hispidus, assembly GCA_004025045.1. Taxonomy (NCBI): domain Eukaryota; kingdom Metazoa; phylum Chordata; class Mammalia; order Rodentia; family Cricetidae; genus Sigmodon; species Sigmodon hispidus. The sequence goes on along the minus strand of PVIH01008869.1, from coordinate 6,579 downwards.
GCAGCTCCAGCCAGTTTCTCCTTTATCTGCAACCTTTAGAAACAGAACAAAAATGACACAGCTGAATTCCTTTGTTAAGGAAACCAAAGCCTGACTGGTGGACATGCCTATAATCCGCAAATCTGCAATCAGGAAGTTGAGGTAAGAGGGTCTCACTCAAGTTCTAGGCCTTGTGTGAGTGCCCCTTCCCTGTGTCAATCAAACAAGAAAGGCAGAAGGGGCATGGAAGATAGGAAGAAGTAGGGAGGAAGGAAGGAAAAAGAGAGGAGTGAAGGATTGAGAGTAAATAGAATAAATAATTAAGTAACTGGATCAATCAATCAAAGTGTTCTGCTGCTGACTGGTTCAAGGCACCTCTGATCTGTTTTTTTTTTTTTTTTTTTGAGTAAAGTCTCATTTTTTATCCATGTATTATCCATGTATCCCCTTGTTCAAACTCCCTTCCCCCTCCCAATGCCTGATCTGTTTTGACTGTGGCACCTCAGGTCCTGGCCTTTAGGATCTTCCCCAGGTTTCTAGGAAGATGCAGACCTTCTTGCCCAGCCAAAGCCCACCACTCAGGACCCGCTCCATCCCTGCTAGAACAGTTTTGGCTACTGGCTTGTCCCAGGTGTGAAAGGCCCACTCTGTGCTCCTTTTTGGACACACTACTCCACTGTCAAGCCTTGCAGCACCAAAGGGCACTGGTGTGTTGCTTTGCTCACCAATGATCTCGGGAACATGGCTGTAGGGACGGGAAAGAACACACAGTCCTGAGCAATCTGTTCTGGGTCTACCACAAAGATTCAGTCGGTTCCCTCTATCCACAGGTTCCATCCCCAGGCAAGTTGAAAATATTCAGGAAAAAAATTGTATCTGTTCTGAACATTGCAGAGACCTTGTCCCTGACACTACCCTTTCTGTCCACTTTCTAAACAGCATAGTCTTACAACTATTTAGTAGTGTTTACACTACATTGGATATTTTGTGTGATCTCAAGATGGTTTAAGGTATACGTGTGCCTCATATGCAAATACTACACCATCGTACATGACAGGATGGACTATATCCAGGCTTTGGTACCCACAGGACATCCTAAAGAATAACTGTAGTATTTTTTTTTCATTCTAACCCATAGGCGGCAACATACTAAGGAGAGCTGATCCCTGGCATTGGCCCAAAGCCGGAGAAACTACTTTTGGATCTTTTCCTGATCCAGCCTAGCTCAGCCTCATGCTGCTTCATTGCCTCCTGTGCAGATCACCTACACTCGTGTGATCAGCAACCAGCCTCCGTGGCTCTCACAGCAACAACAAGAACCCTTTAAGCAGGAATGCACGGCTACTTTTCACCCTTTCCCCCGACACCCTGCCCATGCCACACTGTCCCCATATCTACCAACTGTCTCTAAGTCTTGTTCTAAAAAGTGACCTGTGAGGGGACTCAGCTCAGAATAAGCACAGAAGGGAAAAGGTATCCAGGAGGCTAGAGTAGGTCCCACAGGCCAGAACACTAGCATCACACACCACTTGAGGCAACCATGCTTGCCTGCTCTTCAAGGAGCAAGAGCAACCTGGAATATGGGGAAGCACCAAAGGAAGAGGTCTGGGGTCTAGTCCCGGATTATCCTCTAGCTGAGTGTGTGAGACCTAAGTAAGTTCTTCCTTTTTCTGGGTACCAGAATCTCTCTCTGCAAACTGAGAGGTACTGGGATTAATCTCATGGCAGTCCTGAGACTGCTCTCTGAGCCTTGGTTTTTATTTGGAAGAGAGTGAGCCAGTTAGGACACTGGGACTTGCCCCACTCCAGATGCCATCCATTTGCTGTGCAACATTAGGGCTTGCATGCCTATCAACAGCTTGGCAAACACCATGGCAAGCCCACTTCCATCAAAGGGCCTGATGTGCCAAGGCTGCTACTAGTTCAGAAAAATGATAGTATCATAGGTCCTTCCCTTGGTGACTGAAGTCTGAGAGACCCTGTTCTAGCGGAGGGTCTAACCTCTCCCCCAGCTTTCCTTCAGGATGTGAGGTAGCATCTGCCCAAATACCTTTTCAGACATGGAGCACACTCCCCTTCCAAGCAACCTGTTCAACTTCTACAGAGCTCTGGCTTTCCCCCAGGCTCAGCTGTATCAGCATCCCTGGATGTTGAAGCTCTGTGGCCAGGAACTTAAGAACAGCCTGTGCCCAGATGTGCTCTAGACTACCTGGTCAAGAGGAATGGACTTTCCTCCCCTCAAAGCCATCCCCACAGCTCTTCTACTGCTGCTCCTGTGATGGTTGCTGCATTTTCTGCTTCATGAAGTTGTCCTGCAGGCTATAGTGGACCAGCATATGGGCAGACCCTGAGCCCCAGCTGGTCTATTTGGCTTTCCCTAGAAAGGGGCATCACGGGGACCTTGACAACACTGCTTCCTTTGGACTGTTACACTTTCAAAACATTCACCCTCTCCATCTACCCTTCTTATCATATGGCCATTATAGGAGAATGCCAATAACTGTGATGACAACCACCTAAGAAGGTGCAAAATGAAGTAAGGGACATTCAGGGCTGGAAGGCAGCAGCTTCTTTTTTTGCTGCGAACCTCTTCCGAGGACCATGGCTTTGAGTAAGCAGAGTTAGTGAGAAACAGTCACTGCTGGCTTACTATGGGCATGTTAGAACTTTTAGGAGAAAGTCAGCAATAGATTCAGCTTAAGAGCTGAAGTTCCCACAGTTTATAAACAGTGAGTTTCAGCCCAGGCCAGCTTCTCAGGTCTGTTTCCACTGCTTAGTACTGCCTCTGGTTCTAGGAGGGATGATGTTACCTTGCCACACGGAAAGCTGCTTTTCATAATATTCCTTAAAAGATACCATTTTCATTGTTCTAAGAGACAAAAGGCACAAAAATGCCAAAAATGCTTACCAAACTGTGCTGTGGGTAACTGTGCCTTCACTATCAACACCCAGACTTCCTGTGCATGTGACATCCTAGCTAGAGAAGGCAGCTGGGCCTGACTTCTGGAGCCTGGTGGGAAACAACTGCACTGTGCATTTGGAATAAACAAGAGGGCCTCTCTGGCTTCTCTAAGTGTAGCAAATGGCTTGAGGATTCAGGTAGGGTCAGGGAAGCACATGAAAGGAAAAGTTTGTTCAGCTCCTATCAAGAGAAACAGATACTTCTTGGGTGGCCCAGCCAGGCATTTGGTGGCCTAGGCCTAGGAACAGGGTGGAGTATAAGAGAAGCCTGGGAAAAAGGGCCACACCATGCCTGAAGCAGGGCTTGCCTGAGGCCTCTGGATCACTGGGCTGTGTGGGATATGGGTGGCGGTGCCTGTCTAGGCTATTCTTTGAAGCACTCACAGTCAGCCTCAGCCTCCCTCATCGCCTACCCAGAACCAGGCCAGCCTACTCAGAGCCAGGCCAGCGCCTAATACAGCCTTGGGGGAGGCATTCCTGTGTCTTCCTATGTTGCCATGGTAGCTAGGGGCCGAGAAGAGGAACCAGGGAGAAGTAGTCTGAGGATGTTCCTGAAGAAAGGCACTTTCAGGGTCCTTTGGTGAAAAATCCAAATGGATGATGTCTACAGCTGGCAACTAGTTCATCAGCCCACCCAGAACCAGGCTCAAGGATGCACTGGGGGGGGGGCATGTGAATGTATCTGTTAGTTTGGATGTGGGTCATATGAATGTATAGAGTGTATAGGGAAGTATCTACATATACACTCAAGGGTACACGGAGGCTGAATGAGTACATGTGTGTATCTCTGTATATGCTTCTTAAACAGTAGGGAGAAAAGAATACAGACAAAAATGTTCAATGACTTTGGCTTGTGGAGGAGCTAGCCCAGTGTGGCGGGTGTAGGGAGCTGGATGATTGGGGGGGGGGAGCTGATTGGAACCAGACTCAACAAGGAGGGGCTGTAAATGTTTTTTTGCTGCCTGTCCTGAGAAATTGATGTCACACCCACTCCATCATCCTGGCGGGGGCAGCCTCTCCCAGCTGCCTGTGGTTCTGGGCTTTCCAGTACAACCAGCAGCCTCTGCGGGGGTTCCTGTGTCTCTCTGGGCCAGGCCTGCATAACTTTCATGCCATGATACCCTGAAGCCCTTCGAGATGATCCATGCAAGGGTGCAGGAAGAGCAGGAAGAGATAACTTGGGCCCCAAATAATAGCCGCTCTTCCAACAGAACCTGGATTTCATGTCATCGTGGGATGGGAGGCATCAGGGAGTATAAAGGACAGGGAAAGGGGTTTAGGGGTTGGAGTTGAGCTTCAGCAAACCATAAAAGTCACAATGACCCTAAATAAACTCCAAAATGAAGCCCAAAGTGTGAAGGAACTTGCCCAAAACAGCCAACAGCAAGGTCAAGGCCAGCACTTAGATGCTACCCACTTTCTCTGATGTGTCTGTCCCTTTTTCCTCTTCTAAGATCTATGTTAGAGGTAGTCTTGCTTTAAAAAAAAAATCAAAAAACAAAAATCAGGGCCTGTGTGCTTGCCAGGCAAACATCACTAACTTACATACATCTCTAGCCTTTTCTTTTTTTACCTTTATTTTGAGATAGGATCTCAATTATTTGCCCCTGCTGGCCTTGAGCTCATAGCATATCCCAGGCTAGTCTTGAATTTGTGATAATCTTGCCTCAGTCCCCCACACAGGTGGTATTAAACAGGCACGTACCATCAGGCCTCATAGTCTTTTTCTAGGAATAAAACTCCATCCTGAAACACTCTCGTTTTCCTTTCTGTTCTTGGCTTGTGATTGCCTTTCTACCCACATTTTGTGCTAGGTTCCTGGTCCTTGCTACACCTAGGCCTTTGCACATCCTGTGCTCTCTGTCTAAGATGCTATCCTTTCTGTTCACAATCATTGCCTCCTTCTTCTCTCTTCTTGGTTAAGGCACGGCTCTCAGTTGTGAGTTCTCATGCCACCATGGACCTCTCCTGCAATTCTGCTTCCTTTGCATGCCTTTGTGGTTAATGGTCACCTCCCCTGGCTCCTTGATGCTCCAGCAGGGCAGGCACCATAGCTGCTTTTTCTTATTGATTCTTAGTGTTCAGCAGAGGTTTGACAAGTAACCACACTACTGAGAAGGACACCAGGAGCTAATGTTTGAGATCTGTCATGTGCCAGGTGCTCTGCCAGATGCTGTACTTAGCATCCCAGACATGATCTTGTCAAACTCCCTGGGATACTTAGGACCGGAATCCCCATTATCTATATGAGGAAACTGGGGTTGCATCATGGCCACACAGTAAGTGGTGAAGGTCTGGGTTGGACCTAGCCAGTCTGGCTCGAGAGCCTGCATTTTTAATCTGTATCACTATAATCTTAGTAACAAATAATAAATGACTATGTGCCCTTGTCTGAGCCTCAACATCTATCTATCCTCCAGGTTACGTCTGGAGAGTCTACCAGTCTACCAATCAGCTCCTGTCTACTCAGGACCAGCCTCCTCCCGCATCACCTTACCTCCCAGAGCCTCAAAGAAGTCACTCAGTGTCCACAGTAGTGTGCAGAGGGGGCAGTGAGTTTGTGGGAGAGGGAGAAGGCGTGGTCATTACAAAGAACAAGATAAACATCAGTGTTTGCTGTAGCATCTATCAGCGACAATACATTTACACTGTAAACAGAACTTCTGCGAGGTTTCTGGCTCCAGAGCCCAGTGGATAAAGAAAGGAACCCAGCCCACTAACATGCACTCCATAAGCCCCTTCCCAGGCCTGCTGCCTGTCTGCCTCTCACCCCGTCACACCCAGGGCAGTCCATAGGCATGGGCACTTTAGAAATTCAACGCTGGCGGGAGATGGGGCGGGGGGGGGGGAAGGAGAGCCCTAACCTAGGCTTCCAAACCTCAGGACCCCATCAGCCAAGGACAGGGAATACTCCCCTAGCCCTCGCAACCCCCAAGGCCTCAAGAGCCCTCCCCCTTCCCCTGCTATGCCATCTTGAACAGAGCAGCGTCTATGGCTCTTAGTAGGGGGTGGCTGAGGGCTGGGGGGGGCACACAGAGAGAGGAGGGTTACAAAAGCTGTGCCTTGCTTTCCCAGTGGCCTCCAGGGGGCCAATGAATGTGCAGAGCCGCAGCCTTGGGGGTGGGGGGCGCAGCCAGAGTGTTTTCATTTTGCTCTGTTTGTTTTCTGTTTAGATCGACTGCTCAGTTCTGGTTTGGGCCTCTGAGGGCTGATGGGGTTTGGCAGGTAAGGATTTCTGGGGCCACCCATCTCTGCCTTCTACAGGGCTGTGGCCTTGGCTCCCGCAAGCTCTGCAGGAGCAGGAGGCCGGCCCCCACTACTTGCTTGCTGTCTCTTTTATCCCTTTTCTTCTTCTTTCTCTGTCTCTTTCTTTCCTTTTGGTTCCTCCCCCACAGTCTCACTCCCTGTCTGTCTCCCCCTCCCTGTCTTTCTGCTCTCCTTTCCTTGTCTGGTTTTCTTCTTCTGGGTGTGTCTGGGTTAAGGTCTGCCTCTACACCCCTCTCCTATGCAGTATTGCCTCATGGCACTCTTGCCATCATGTTCCAAAATTGCTCTTCTTCTTCTTCTTCTTCTTCTTCTTCTTCTTCTTCTTCTTCTTCTTCTTCTTCTTCTTCTTCTTCTTCTTCTTCTTCTTCTCCT